>APFE030184147.1:51039-64176 GCA_000404065.3 Pinus taeda
TTTTCACCTCCACAAAATCATTTGCTCCATTTCGTGTCATAGATGTGGGATTCATTAAGGCCCTCCTACGATGGGTCACTTCTTGTCAACATCAGCTCATTATCCAAGAAGTTGACTTAGGAACAACCTTTTCAATACTTTGAAGCTTGGATGCCTCAATGGCAAGTTTCTCACTTCAGGCAACAGCTTTACATCAATGGCCTTCGACCGTAAGATGTTGCGTGGTGTTCGACATCAACTAATGTATTCGCACCACGTGAATTGTACTGTTGTACCTTGAGGGTCACCATCATTATCGGTGATTCCTCTCACGCCTGTTAATAGCTTACATCATTGGCTGGTAATCAGGTGATGTATTTCCATGTTCGACATCAGAACATCCTTTCACATGGATCGACTTGTACTTCGGGCGAAGATTGAACGAGTTTGAAGACCCTGGAACTAGTTTCATCCATTTGGGCTGTGATATATTCAGGAAAATAAAGACATCAAGTGTACATCATAGCTACACAGATAATCATCAAAGCTAAGGGATGATGGCTCTACCAAAATCATCAACCTGCCATGCAGATGGTTTTCTGTCCAATGTACATGAAAATGAATTTATAAAGCTGAGCATGGTAATGCCCACCTCAGCTAGATCATGAAAATATTATGAAGATAATGTATTGTATTGTATCTTGTTATAGGTCACCTTCCAATTCGAAAAACCTCGAATCCTCATGATAAAGCATTTCACCCGACATCAAAAGGTTTACGACCTCATGCTTTAGGGGGCAACTGTTATAGACATATTTGGGCACTGCAACCCCAATCTCATATGTCCATAAACCAAGGGCTTCTAAGCCCCTAAAAGTATTGTTACACACCCTAAAGGAACAAGGTCAGTTGATTACATCATCTCCCAGAAGTTCTCCCTGAAAAACTACTCAGAACTGGTCAAAATTGGACAATACAGACTGCTCAGTGCTAAGGGTGCAATGCATCTCACCTGTTACATGCAAAAAGTGTGATGCATAATGAAAAACCCTTCTGTAGGGTGCGATGAGTCAGAACAAACAAATGGCAGAGGCAGTTGGCTAGGTGGAAACCCAGAGAATCTTCTAGAAACTGCCCATTTGACACTTGCCTCTCTGAATTCACTCAGGGATGAGTAAGAGATCATGAAATCTCCAAGTAGAACCAAGAACTATCAGAGAAATGACACTAATCAAAAACCTAGAAGCTAACTCACCCACCTGCAAACATCTATATATGGATCCCTCATCCTAGAGATCCAGAGGCTGGAATTTTGTATCTTGTAAGGAAGTGTTGTTGATTTCTCTGTGGAACATCATAGTGTTGGGTGATCTAGATTTTCATGAGGTGAAAAGGGCTTTCATGCTGGGAGGATGGTCCTGGGTTAGATCAATGGGTTGTAATCCTCTCTTCTATTACTTCTATCAATAAAGCTATTTGAGTTTTCCTCCATATTCTTGTGTATCTCTAAATCTTGTATTGATATATGCATTTGTATGGTTAATATATATCTGATCCTATATTGTTTATGGTTATAGATCTTTATGCTTTGATGGTATTATGCTACTTTGACTCTACAGGTGTTCTTTGAAGCAGGACAAGTAAGGAAGGAGTGGCAAATATCTATCAAAGGGGAGAGGAAACAGGCAAGGAGCCAAGCGAAAGACTAAGGTTGGTACTCTCTGCTTCTCTCTCATCTATTTCTCATAAAGGAAAAAACAAGTGACTTTAGTTTGTTTGTTTTAAGATAGCTACCCGTCTTAGTGGGACTAGCAGCTCTAAATGGACACTAGTTTCCCTGATAACAATCATGCACCCAAATATGTGCATATACATCTTGTCATGCATGTGCCATACTTGCACATATTCCATGCTATTCATACACATATTTTTTTTAAATTTAATTTTGAGAATCTTTTGCTTTCAATCATTCACATGACAAGTCTCATAACCATAAGCATAAGCACACTACTTTCTTTCATGTGGTAGTTAATAACAAGAGATCACTCTTGCACACTTTCCATATGAACATTCCATGTGACATGGAATTCATTAGGTAATCTTACTATACTACCAAAAACATAGTTCAAGGTTCTATTTTCTTACCATCATGCATTAATATTATTTTCATAAATAAAATATATTAGCCAAGCACAATTTTTAGTTAAGTGAAACTTCCTTAGTAATCCATTCTGACAATTATGACTTCACTATCCATCTAGTTCATATTGACCCAATCAAGCCCTCCTTAATTAATTTGTTATCCACATCTTCCCTTCGATGAAATTAACCCAAATGTATTCCTTGTCATAGCTATGGGGTCCCTAGCCCTTGCACTTATGTGCATAATAGTTGTATCAACACATATTATATTAATACAATTGTCTTGGAACATGATATTCCTTCATGGAACCTCACAAGACTTGTACTCATATCATGCACTTAATCATGCATTCAAACAATGCTTTAAGTGTGCAAAAAATTCAAGAGTGATAATTAATAATTCTTAGAACACTTATCTAGAGAAAACCATTGATTGGAAACAAACCTCTTATTTTCTCTTAGCCATGGGATCTAATGATCATGTTTTGTTTAATAGCAGGTCATTCTTAGGTTGGGTCATGAATCCATAAATAAATTTTCTTACCAAGATCCAAGTATGGTACATAACCAATATTGAACACAAAAAAGGTCAAAGTACCAACCATAGTAGCCTCCAATCAACAATATTACATCCCCCCATCAACTTTCTTAACCCAAGGTAGTGCATCATCCCTTCTTTGATCACAACAGTCCCTTGGGTTGTTCCAATATTCTTCTCGGGTCTCCAACTTGGTTTGAACAAGGATGTCTCATATACATGTGGCTTATAGGAGTTTAATCTACCTTTGGGGCTCCAGGTACTCTCTAAAGCCCACACACAAACAAATTTCCCTAATCTCCTCCCTCCAAGGCTCCAAAATTCCACAAGGAAACCCAAGGAGAAGTGCACTCACAACACTATCATAACATGCATAGGTATTATAACAGCCCCCGGTTAAAATTTCATGTAATAAAGTTAATAAAGTAAAAATAAGACCAAGGTCATGAGACATGTATTCCAAGATGAATATTGGGAAAAACATCCTTATGGGTATCATTTGTTGTGTATTATGGCTAAGGGGAAATTGGAAAAGGAAATGGAAAAGGCTTTGAAAAGGTAGAAGGCATTATTGGTATTTTATTTATCAAAATAAAGGAAATTAGGAAAAACAGAAGGTGACAGGTCATAGATTTCATGTGAGGAGAAAATTGAAGTAAAACTTAAGGAAAATGAAGAAATGATAGGAATCAATAATAAAAAGGATTTAGAGCATTAGTTCGAGGCCTTTTGTCAACATTTTTTAGTTTTTTTTTGGAATTAGTCTCGGAGAGGATAAGAGCACCAAGAGGGGAAGGAAAGCAAGTGAGCAAAGGAAGGATAAGGAAAGAAAGGAAAGGTTGGATCAAGCAGCTTCAATGGTAATACTTGCAGGTAACATGTTGCATGTATGATTTCCTAGCTGGTTTTTGCATGGATGGTATGTGCATGTGTGTATTTGGTTCATTTCTTTCATATACATGGGTTTTTTGGGTTTCAACAGTGGTTTTAGCCATCCCTTTCCATTTCCTGGTTGAGCTTCGGATTGCTAGAAGGTTTTGGATCTGGGTGAGGTGATATCAAGAAAATCCCAAGGGTTGGGGGTGGAGATGTATTTCTCCAAGAAGCCCTCGACAAGTGGGTGGAGATAGGAAAATTCCTCAAGGCATAGTGAAGGAATTCTGAGGCATCCAAGCTTGGTTTTGTTTTTTGATCTCGGGATTGGTTTAGGTGAGATCATGGTATGGTGAGGGTGAAGGTGGTTTAACCTCTAGATTCCCTTGGTTTTTTATGGATTGTTTTATCCCATGAGATCCCACATTCATTCTTGGAATATTGCATGGGGGTGGTTGGCTGAAAAAAAGATTTGGTTCAACTAATCTATGGTCGGGTGCTACGTGGAAGTCACTAACTTGGTTGGCTTTTGCATATGGTTAATAAGAGCTAAGTTTCTCTTATCTTTGATGAGAAATTATACTTGTTATTATGTGGCTTTAATGGTTGTTCTATCATTTTTATCTATTTGGTTATATGTTGGTTATAAGCATGGTTATATGATAGATTTAAATATGGCTCTTATCACATTTTAATTAATGAATGTTTGGTTAATGAATGCATGAAATAATCAATGCTATGATATTTATTATGTGAAGGCATTGGTCCTTCTTGTTAAACCTTAGATACGTTTCAAATCCCTATGTTCATATGTGCATTCATGACCTGTAGGTTGCATGTTTATCATGTGTACCTCAGATAAGTTTCAGATCCCTATGTTCATATATGCATTCATGACCTGTAGGTTTCATGTTTTTCATGTGTTTGACATAATGTTTTTCCTAGTTTGTAGGGGTCAAATAATTCATGGTTCAATTTTTTTGTTTATAATATTTTTTCCTCTGTTATTTATTATACTGAGAAGTTTCATTGAGTTCTGGGTAGAGACCTCAATCCTAGCCCTGAAAAAGTGGCTCATAATTCAGGGTCATCGGCATAGAACTAACTAGGAAATTCCATAGTCGCTAGGAAGCAGATCTATGGGAGCCACTGGAGGCTTACATTCTCTTGGAGGCCTTGTCAAGGGAGTGACTGAGAGCCCTGGTTAGTGAAAAAGAGAGTTAGCTCAGCGGTTGGACACTTGGAGGGTTTCGGTAGCTCCTGGAGGTCCTTTAACACTTGAGGGAAGTCAGTAAGGTCCTAAGTTGTTGACTCCATTTCCTTAAGGTCATATAGGAGGTTGATTCTTATCATAGTGACTCTCATCTCATGTTTGCCCCAGTAAAACCGGTGAAAATGGGTAAATGTGGGAGGAGGCGGTTATAGGGTGGTATCAGAGTGGGTTGTGCTCTCTTTGGGTAAAATATGATGTTGTCAAGGTTATGGTTGTCATGCACGGGGTCATGGTATACAGTTGGTATGGTCATGCATGATGTTTCTATATTGATATTATTATGATTATATATTTATCATGCTAATGTGGATTGATTTTGCAGATGAGATAAGCCTACCCTAAACGTCATTGAGATATGGTTTTGCTTTCGGTATCTATTTGGTTTATCTGACATGGCCTACTTGTAGGAAGAAGAGAATCAAAGACGATGAGAAAAATGGTACACTAAAGTTCCCATGACTCTCCGTACAGATTAGTTCAGTAGCAATGAGATAAGCATTCTCCTAGTATGGTATATATGCTGAGGAGTTTCAGGGAAAATGTCAGAAGCTGCAAAGAAGACAATGATAGGTTGGTTGAGGCTTAGGAAATAATTGCACGGGTTGAGGAAAAGAAGGTAGAAGTAAATGCAATGATTCTTCGAAGCTTTTCATATTTTTAGAGACAAGGACAGTTGAGGATCAACCAAGAGCACGAAGAGAAAACTAATAGAACCTATGGTAGTAAGTATCGGTTCGGATACAACTTGGATAAAGGGGATACATTTACTACTAGAAGACCATTGGATACACCTAATAGCAGGACTGGTGCAAGACGGGTACCTCTAATTCTAGAAATAAAGTTTAAGGAACTGACCATTTACTGGTAGCTCCAATTATTTATCATTTAGATTTTCAAGCAGGGATGTGTTATTTCCTTTCTATTCTAAAATTTTGAAAGGGTCGAACCAAAGTGGATTGAATTTTTCGTGTTTTCCTTTTTCTTCCCATTGGACATCCCATTGAAGAACTAAATCTCCTAGTTGAAGAGTTTGATCCTTACCCTTCTTTTCAAACAAGGATTTCATCTTCTGTTGGTAATTTGCTAATTCAACCCCCTCCTGTTCTCTGTTTTGATGAAGTTCGACTAATTGGTTTATCCCTCATGTCAAGGAACTTGGATCTTCTTGAGCTTCCTGTAGTAACTTTTCCATTGGCATTTCCAATTGGATTGGGAAGATTGCATCCTTTCCATACACTAGCTCAAAATGTGATTTTCCAGTGGATCATTTAGGAGTCACTTAGTTAACCTAGAAGGAAAACTTAAATTGGGTGTCCCAGTTCCTCTAATTCTTGGTGATGGTCTTCTTTATCACTCTCACCATAATTTTGTTTGAGGACTTGGCTAAGACGTTACCTTGAGGATAGTAGGTAGTGGAGTGCCTGATGATGATATTGAATTTCTGGTAGAAGCTTATGAATTTCGCAAATTTGAAGACTTGAGCATTGTCAGTGATGATTTTGATAGGGAAACCAAAAAGCGATAATATGTTTTCCTCCATAAACTTAATTACCACTAATTTAGTAGCATTTATGGTTGGGATGGCCTCTAACCACTTGGTGAAATAATTTGTGGTCATTAGTATCCGCTTATGTTGGCCACTGGAAGGTGCGGTTATCTTTCCTATGAAGTCTAGTCCCCATTTTCTAAAGGGTTCTTCCACACACACTAGGATCAAGGGAAAAGGAGAATTTTTTTGTCTTTCAACAAAGACTTGGAACTTTTGATGTGATCTGAATTGGGGAATGAACATTTCCAAACAGTGTAGGGCTGTAGGCTAGTACAATCCTATCGTAAGGATTTTATGAGCTATGGTCTTCTAGCTGTAATTAACTCCACAAACTCCTCCGTGAAATTCCTTAATCACCTTATGAGTTTCGCTTTCCACCAAACATAATAGCAAAACTCCCACCATTTCCTTGGAGTCTCAAGGTTTTGTACTTAGATTTATCCAACCCTAGTGGGCGCCTCAGGAATAAGAGATAATGGATTATATTCTTATACTAGGGTGATTCCTCATATTTAGCATATATCTTTTTTTCTGATGTTTTAATCAAAATTTTGTTCTGTCTTCCTCTATTATCAAGTTTATCCCCAAATCTTGGCAATTAGATTATGATAAAATCTTGGCCAACCCTTGGATTTTATGAGCTTAGTAGGCTTTATGTCTAACTCATATTCCTGTATCTTTTCTATCCACCTAACCCTTTTCCCTTCAATTTCTCCTGGCATAAGGATGTCCTTGACTGCTGTCATTGGGACAAATGTTATTATTTTTTATTGTAGCACATAAACTCAAAATGCATTCAAAGCCTTGACTAGTGCATAGGCTTGTTTCTCCAAGATGTTATATTTTAGCTCAGCATCCCTTAGGACTTGGCTAAAGAAGGTGATGGGTTTTTCATAACCATATTTCTTCTTTTGTAGCAGAACTAGGGCAATAGTATGTGGAGAAGCAAAATAAAAGATATAGAAAGGTGTTAAGTAGTCAGGGCTGACCAGTACCAGTGCTTCATCCAATGCTTCTTTAATTCTAGTAAAAGAATCTTTGGGGGCAGAGCTCCACTTGACTCCATTTTCCTTTTTCAATATATCTGTAATACCCTTGACTATTTCTACATAGTTGGGTATGAACCTCCTCAAGAAATTGATTCTCCCCAAAAAGGCTTGGACCTCTTTCTTATTTCTGGGTAGAGGAATATGAGTGATAGCTTAGACTTGCTTAGGATCAATTTTCACTCCTTACTCTACTATGCGTCCTAGTAGCTTTCCCTCACTCAGGGTGAACTGATATTTTTTTGGGATTCAAAGAAAGACCATACCTCCTACATTCCTCAAAGGTGAGGTTCAAGTGGAGGATGTGTTATTCATCGGTCTTAGAGAAGACTGTGATATCATC
Organism: Pinus taeda; assembly: GCA_000404065.3. Taxonomy (NCBI): domain Eukaryota; kingdom Viridiplantae; phylum Streptophyta; class Pinopsida; order Pinales; family Pinaceae; genus Pinus; species Pinus taeda. Next base: position 58,783 of record APFE030184147.1, read on the forward strand.
CAAATATACCACTACGAACCTATCTTGCTCCCCTACGAAATTTATATCCATAGCTCTCTTAAATGTGGCCCCTTCATTAATAAGATTGAAAGTCATGCTAGCATGCATGAAAGTTCCCCAAGGGTTTGTTAAAGTAGTGTTCTTCTGATCATCAGGGTGGACTACCACTTGGTTGTAACCAGAGAACCCATCCATTATGGACATTCTGACAGACCCAACTACCTTCTGCAATATGTAATCCATCTTAGGCAGTGGGTAGTTGTCTTTCAACGATTCCCTATTAAGGTTCGAAAAATCTACACAGCCTTATTTCTCCCTTCTTTTTCCAGACTAGGACTAAGTTGGCCACCCAGTCCAAATACCTTAAAGGCACTATGATTTTAGAATGTAGAAGTTTCCTCACTTCTTTTTCAATGGAGGGGAGTAAGAGTGGATTAATTTCACTGAGCTTCTTCTTGCATGGTTTTATTCCACCCTTTAAAGGAATCTTATGTTGTATGATGTTAGTATCAAATTATTTTAAGTCCTCATCAACCTAAGAGAAAACATCCTTGTAGGTTTTGAAGAGATTTAAATACCTTTTTTTATATTGCGGGGGTATTCCTTTTGATATTCTAACCATCTGGGGTTCATCTTCTAAGACGATATTGCAATCTTTTACTTGTTTCTCCATATATAGAGCCATTCGGTTGGAGCCGAAATCATCCTTGTTAAATAATATTTCTATTGGGAATAGCCCACGTGGAATGGTATTCCCTTTCAATTGTAGAATTTTATGCCTAGCCATTATGTCTTCCCACGAAGCGGGTCCTTGATCTGCCTCTTTTTCCTCTCCTTGATCAATGGTTGAGTTAAAAAACTCCCCAACTACTTCTATAAATCATTTGATCTGCTCATCGTCCTCAAATAACTGCCAGTGCTTGAAATTGTTGGGTATAGAGGGTCTGTATCTGACCTCTGCCTCGTACCTGAGAAGCGGATTTTGAGGGGGTTTGAAATTGCTTGTTGTTATAGCAAGGGAATTAGCCATTCTTTTTCCTTCTCCAGGTAGAAATTAGATATTAAAGGCTAGGAATAAATTATCAATCAAATCCCATACTTCATTCTAGTAAGTCCTCAATATGGTGTGTTTAGCATGGCACTGATTTCTGATCTTCTTTACAATTAGCTTGGATTTTCCATGCACAATTAAGCATTGAATATTCATATTCCTTATTGTTTGTAGCCCAAGGATAAATGCTTCATACTCTACCACGTTGTTGGTTGCCTCGAACTCCAGCTTGAATGAGAGGGGTATCAAGCTGCCCTCAAGAGATACCAACAATACTCTTGCTCCATTTCCCTCTTTGGAATTCGCTCTGTCAAAGTATAATTTCCACACTTTTTTTCATCTATGTGGTGGTGTTATAACTTCATCATTAGGTGTGCTGGTGTTTCTTCTAACATGGTCTCATATTCTTCTAGGAACAAGCAGGAGAGGTCACTTTATTTTCCATACACTGGGGAATTTTTAGAACCTTCAGTTGGGGTCACAGTTTTTACAAATCTGGACTCTCTGTACAACCTCCTTTCTTCACCTCCAAAAGTGGGAATAGTGGCATAAGTTAGATCTAATTTGATAGAGCCCCCCACCTTGGAACCCCAAGACCTAGATAGGAGCATGACAAATTGAGGGGTAATATCTACCACTATGATGTCCATCACTACACTCTTCATAGGGATCTAATCCAGGCTTACTGTAACAACCCCAAAATAGATATCTAATTAACTTATTAACATTAAATTTAAACTATGAAGAGTGCTTAGCTTGACTTACCTGTAGTAGAAGTAGGCTTACCGCAACAGGGTTTTGGGGATGACTCTCCTCCCAACCGTAGGCTCAATTGTGCAGGATTCTGCTACAACTGGCAACCCCCGAGCCCTCAATCAACGACTACAGCCAATGCTCCTAAGTCTTAGTATACCATTCTCCCCAGAGAATGAAAGATAGAATCTCGGAATGTGATTAAAAGGAAAATAGTACTAGTTTTTCTTCATAAAAAGGTTTACGTGGATTTATCCAGAAAGCTCCACTATGCAATTATGTTGTCCAGTCATGAGGACTATTCATGATCAGTTTCTTCATGGGCCTTAACTGGTTAAAAGGCATCCACTTTCTAGATACTATCCTTTCCATAGGATTGATTGTAATCTTGTAATAGGAAACATATTCTTTAGTCACGAGACTCGAAGCACTTCTTCGACTTTTGGTGGATATTGAACCACACTTCTGTGATTGATAGAATCTAGATCATTAGTACTCTTTATCTTGCATTTAAGGATCATTTGAAAGGTGAATTAGTGGATGGATTGGATCATCTAGTGACTCACATCACATTGCAGTTTTTCTTTAATTAGGTATCCAATCTGGTATCTAAGGACAGCTATATTCTTAGCAATAAGCTACAACAATCGGATTCTTGATAGCAGAATAATGTTAGTATAACTTAAAGTCTGGTGCATTCATTAGTTCCTCATTGCTTTCTCATGCAAATTCTTTGGTTTTCTGTTCACATTAATATCTCATTATATGGTATGACATAATTAAGATATACTTTTATGATTCAGTAATTCATTGGAAAAGTATGTAATCCTATAATCTTGATATGGTATACTGGCATGTTGGTGCAACTACTCACCACTGGTTCACTTTATAAACACAGTTTAAATAGCACTTACCTTTAGTGATCATTTTTCACCTGCATCTATGATTCAGTCTGATCTAAAAACACAGAAATAACATTTTGTGAATGTTGATCATCTTATTCACTAATTATTTGTTCAATTACTGCCCTTTAGCAATAGCAGTTGCTTGGCATTTCTCTGGTCCATTATTGCAAGAACGCAACTCTCCTAATATGATCTTCTAATAAATTTCATTTTGCATTACAATTTCCATTCAGATTACATGTATTTGTTCATATCAATTGTATATTGAACATCATCAAGCTACAAGATGGTATATTTAGTCTCAGTGGTAATCCATACAGATTTGGATTAAAGTTTAGATGTTGAGTATAATGTTACATGACGTTCGTAATGGTTAAAGTTGTCTAAACAGAAATGGGAAGAAGAAACTTGCAATTTTTTTGGTAACTAATGATAGTTCACGTGATTGTGGCCAGCTTGGGTCAAATATTTAAGGTCATGACGAAGAAATATCACAACAAAGATAATAAATTAGTAAGAATAAACAACCTCTTTTGGGGCATAAACGAAGAGTATTGTGGTATTTTACAAATAATGGAAGAATTTGGTAACTTGGTATTCTAACGGTATCACTGTAAGGTCTATCTAAGGAGGATGCACCTAAAGAAGAAATATTGGCAATCAACCAATGAAGTTGAATAATTATCGTAATAAATTTACGGAACTTGGACGGTATGATAAAATGATGGGAAAGGATAAGTGTGTACATGACAACATCTATAACAATTTTCCCTCTAATGGGAGAGCCACATTGTAAAGTTTTCCATAGGTGACTCACTATATGAATGAATTATGGACAACAAGGCGTATGGTCAGGTAAATTTATTATGTGGATAAGCGGATTACATATATCTTCTTGAATTTATTTTTCAGATATTACCCAAGTTGGGAAGAGTAATGATGACCAAGTAATGATAACTTGGAAGATATAGGAAGGAATGTTTTCCAACTTGAATAAAGATACTATTTAAAGACTCTTTTGCCCAACTGGAGGAAGGGGTCAATTTATGATTAAGCAATCAACTGGTATCGAACGTGACAAACTCGATGAGATAAGAAAATAATTCTTTGAAGTACTAACTGTTAAATAAGTCAACATTGGTCAACAAATCCCCATTCAAATCAATTAAGCATGATATAGAGTTAAATCATGATGGAAATAGCATTTGCAAATAGCGATATTGGAATCAGGGATTTTAATTTTGAGATAAGATGATTTAAATAATGATGGTATCACTAGTAATGAATTTCACCAAAATTTCCTTTGGGAAGGAAGAATATATGACGAGAGATTAAGACTCAAGATGATAATTATGAAATTTAACGATGTACTTAGATGATTATACCATTGGTGTAAATGATCAACTACCTAGTAGAAATAAGTCGAAATGATTATTGAAAAATGATTGACACCTTGATGAAAACATACTGACGATGTTTCATGGTATCATGGTAGGAAGATAATGATGTACATATAGTTCTTATAGAGATAAGGTATCTATACGATAATAGCTATATGCATAGGTATTATGACGTTATGTCAATCTATATTGACATTTTCATTTACTACCTGATGATAAGTATTTCCTGTTCAATAACGTGGCATAGGAATTATGATGTTATAATATGAGGATTATTGACATGTGGTTCATTTATGTTAACTCATGATATGTCTTGATATAATAATGTGATGGTATAACTGACGCATGCGATAGTTCCGTACAAATCTATGACATCCGTGAGCATGCAGTTCCTTGCAACAGTTGGCATGTGGATTATTTCCTATGATACTATGATGGTATGGTTAATGCATTGGATGCATGTTGAGATGTGATGATTCACAGGACTCCACAAATGGGCCGAGAGGGCCGGTTTATTTCATGATCTCTTGCGAACCCATACGCACAAGGGAGAATAAGTAACACCATATGGGCTGGGGACAAAAATCAATCAACACTACATATGCCAGTGGTTCCTTTGTCTTGTGTGTATCTCTTGATGGGTAGCTCTTGAAGAGCTATGGGACCATCTTGAGGAGGCCAAGTGCCTGATATTCCAGGCTAGGTGCCTGATGTTCCAGGCTAGGTGCCTGTTATTGGATTGGGATGCCGAAGTCTAGAAGGGATGTAAAGGACTTCGATGCCTGCGACTGTGCGACTTAGTAGTTGTGGAGGGAGTGGGCCAGCCTGTGAGATGCCCGGGGTCATTGAGTACTGGACCGGATGCCTGCCTTGGGGCAGATGAGGTCACCGGATGCCTGCCTTGGGGCAAATGAGGTCTGAGTCAGGCACGAGCCTTGGGGCGAGCCTTGGACTAGGATACAGACTGGGTCAGGCTTAGCCTGGTGCCGAAAGTTGGAAAAGGACAGAGATTCCTTGAGATTTCCTGGGGTGTTGGGGACTTTCGATGCCTGCTGGTTATACTAGTTCAGCAAAGGGTGTTGGCAACATGAAGCAAATAAAATAATAAATAATAAATAATAAAAATAATACACAATAACTTCGGGATGAAGTTCCTTAAAGTGGGAGAGTATGTAATATCCCTCCCTTTAATAATAAATAATAAACAATAAAAATAATAATATAATAATAAATAATACAAAATAAATAATAATAATAATAATATAAATAATAAATAATAAATCAC
>APFE030184147.1:64196-118429 GCA_000404065.3 Pinus taeda
TACAAGAAAATAAATAAAAATAGTAATAACTACACTAAAAGCTCTAAATAAGAATAAATAGTAATAAAACAAAGAAAGAAATAAAAAGAATCAAGAAAGCTAAAAATCAAAAGAAAAGTAAAGAAATAAAACAAGAAAGCTAAAAAAATCAAGTTGCATGTAGACACATGGAGTGTGTGCATGTGTTCCCCATCCAATGTTGTTCTATTTAATAGATGGTGAGGAAGATGAGAGGCATTCTTGCATTCTATCATTCCGAGATTCTATCTTTCATTCTCTAGGGAGAATGGTATACTAAGACTTAGGAGCACTGGCAGTAGTCATTGATTGAGGGCTTGGGGGTGGCCAGCTGTAGCAAAATCCTGCACAATTGAGCCTACGGTTGGGAGGAGATTCGTCCCCAAAACCCTGTTGCGGTAAGCCTACTTCTACCACAGGTAAGTCCAGGTAAGCACTCTTCATAGTTTAAATTTAATGTTAATAAGTTAATTAGATATCTATTTTGGGGTTGTTACACTTACCACTAGATATTTTATCATTCCCAAGCATTTTAACGTCTTATAGTCAGAGTATAGGTCCTTGTAGGGCCTAGTGATCTACAAGCCAAGTTGCTCCATCATGGCTAAGGGCATGAGGTTATGCGAGCCTCCAAAGTCCAACATGTAGTTATGTAATAAGAGGTTATGAATTATCAGGTCACATAGAAGGGTGTAGTAGAAGGATCAAATTCTTCAACATGAGGCCCAAAAACAACCATTGGTCTTTATTCTTAAAAGTTTAAATAGTCATGGGTCGGTGTTGAGGTGGATGGAAGCATGAACTAAGAGACTTGAGATTTATAAGTGGGTTGCTTTAGAAGTTCAATTAGAGGAACATGAATCTTTACCTTTTCGAATTCCTTCTCAAGATTGAATGAAGGTTGGCCTTTTTCTAGACCTCTTAGCTCTGCTTCTCTTTCCTTATCACTAGTACTTTTTATCAGAATAGGTGCCTTATTTTCTGTGTGTTCCTCGGAGCTATTACATTCCTTATTTGAGGAGACTTTTACCTTGTATGAGTCAGAATTCAACCTACCTTTCCCTTTATCTGGCATTGGGGGAATATCTTAGGTAGAAGTTCACTCTTGTTGTTCTGGTTCACTCGACCATTTTCTTGAAGATCTTAGATCATACCTTTGGTGTATCTACGCTTGCATGAAATCCACAAATTATTTACAATAATTACCTATGTCCTCCTTATTTTCTGTTGCTTCTCTATCATGACTTGTCTCCTGGTGAATCATATTTTCATGTTCTTCTTCAGATAAAGAGGAATACAATTTTCCCTGCATCTCATGTGTATCCAATGATTATTCATTGGGATCATCTTCTAAATATAGAGGATGAGGGATATGATTGAGTTGGTCTTTTATTTCCCTTTAAGTATCTGCAATGGTGACCTTCTGTATTGTGGGTTATACCTCAATTGTTACCTTTACCATTCGATTTCGGGAGACTCTTGTTCTCCAGCTCAAGCTTCACCACCTTATGTGATAAACTCTTGATGAGTTTCGCCATTTCTTCCCACTTTAGATCTAGTGATTCTTGAGCTTGACCAAAGGAGGATATCTCTTCTTTCCCCCTTTTATTCTTAGTAGGTTAATCCTTACCCCTTGACTTCCTTTCCGAGGTGAAATTTGCTTCTATCTAAAGAGCATCAACTTGGAATTGATCTAAAGTATGAGACTTACTTTCTCTTAGGGTAAAACCAAAGTTGGATTCAAAGGCTCCCACAAATACTACGCGAGCAACAACTTGAGGAGGCTTTAGCTCGCTAGGCAGGTGAAAGAGTTTTTGAGTTCCTCCCAGGTAGTGATGGAGGCATTAGGTATGGATTTAAACTACTTTTTGGCTTCTCCATCAAGGGATTATACAAAGAATCTCAAGACTACATCCAGTTGTTATACACTGAGATTCTCAACAAAATCATAGAAGGTTTCAATGTGTCTCTATGATGTTTTTCATCCTCCCTATTGAACATAGGAAAAAGATTTAGGTAGTCTTGAGGCATAACAATAGGGGTTGAGGTAAATCAATAGGGGCATATTTATTTAGTAAAAAACTTGGAACAACCATCTGAATTAATGGAGGGGGATGGAGATATTCCGGAGGAACTGGGGCCAAAACCACAGTGGTTGGAGTGGCTAGATTGAGAGCAAGGTATGTAAGGATCTTTGGGGTAAATTATGAGCAGTGAATGACAACGGGTTGGGAGCTAGATGAGGAAGCTTCAAAGAATGATGAGATAGTAGCATAGGCAGAAGGAGTTTTCTCCTTCCAGAATCTCCTAAAAATTAATTTCTTTAGGTCGAATATAGATTGGGTTTTCTGCTGAGAGGTATTTGAGCGAGTGTGAGGCTTTCTAAAAGCTAGAATGATAAATGATAATGGGATTTGTGGAGTCATCAATGTTATGAGGATGCAATCAGAACAATGTTTCTCACCTACCCAAAGAGTGCTTAATTTTTCATATTTGAGGGGAAAAATACTTCAATTCGGTCTCTGGAAATGGTGCCAATAGATGTTGGTGATTCTAGAGACAACCTCAGATTGCTTACAAGACCAGTGCCTGGAACATCTAGATTTTGTGTGCCTCATATGATTCTCTGGAAGCTAGAGACATCACATATATGTTTGTACATATGTCTTCATATATATAATAAAACAATATGGTTTGGTTCATTCATCTAAAGGCATAAGCCACGTATTTCTAGTACTTCTTCACATATATAACTCACATAAATATATGTATAAACTAGTGGAGGCTGAGTAGTTCAAGGACCTACAATTTAATAAGCTTTGGTAGAGTAATGAGAGAAGATAAGGAGATAGAATAACTCATAACATAGAGCTTGAAGCGTCAAGAATTATACACTCATCACATTAGAGCTTGAAGCATCAAGAATTCTACACTTATCTGAGTTACAATTAGACATTATGGATGAAATAGGATTGGGTGCGATGATTCATGAGCGCAATTTTAAAGATATAATCTCAAAGATCCATACAAGCACATCCATTAACAAGTCAATACAAATGAATCTGTAAGAACGTATGAAACATTTCTAGTAGCTATGATTACCTGAAATCAAAGAGGAAACATGAACATAATAGGATTTAAACAGGGGGGTAACATACTGTAGTACTTGAAGAAGGAATCACCACCATTTCCTCAATATTTTGAAAGATGCATATCATGAAGTCATACAGTCTTGAAAATAACATGTAGTTCTTTCTTTAAGATGTTTAACCTTTGTGAAGTGTTGCTTCCCACTATTTATCCGGAGAGGAGGGCATTGAACAGTAATTACAACAAAATATCTTTAGCTAAGCCTCAATTGTTAGATCGACTAGCTATCTCTACCTAGGATGGATCTGTGGCCCAAAAAGAATAATTTCTTCATTAAATGGTCGACGCATTACATGATTACAAAGCAGGTCAACAATAAGATGGAAACACCAACAAAATATCTCCTTTCCCAGCCCTAGGATTGCCTTTGCTCAGGTTGTTACTTGCCCATGGTCTGGCCTCCTGTGCCACCCAGCTGATTCCTGACACTTCTTCCTTTACTACTCGAATCATTCATTCTCCAAAACTAGGAGTGATCAACTATCATTTTAATGCCATAGTACAGAAGTAGAGGTCGCCTGGGTAGTACTTTGTCTTCCCTCTATATGGAGCACCATGCTGGATCATCAAGCCTCCTGAGCTTCCATGTCTTCATTTACTCTTTTAGTGTCAACCCCGATTTCATGTCACAAGGGACCTTACAGGGTCAGCCCATGCCGATTTTTGAATGTTCCATTTCCTTTCTTAAATGCCTTAGCTGCCGACCCACCATGCCTTTACATCTCTGCATTACCTCATCACAGAGTTATCACATCAATATTTCCCATTAAAAGTCCTTACGGGACGAGGCATTCTAATCCACATTAGCCCCTTTTGCTTCATGTCAGTGGGGGCTATGACCAAACGCTTAGTCCTCGGGTGCTAGGGCCTTTGGACTCCCCTTTGGGGGTCTTTTTCCTTTATTACATGGAATCCTACATATTGGTAATTTGTGATGTTTGACTTTGGTGCCTCCTCCCTAACATTACGATCTTCGATGTGCGATGTGGTCTAGCCCACTTGGAAAAAGGATGAGGGAGGGTGTGCGCCCTCTATAGCTTGCGATCGTCGAATGTTGATTGGTCCCACCCGAGATATCACAATCAGAATTTCATAATATCGCCTTTGTTTGCTCCCTTTGACACTTGCGATCTCCAAACACTAATTAAGCCCACCTAGGATATCATAATAGGAAATTTCATAATATCATCCTTGTTTGTACCCTTTGATACTTTCGATCTCCGATATGAGGATCATCTGTCCTGCTTAGCTCTTAGTTCTTTGCTCTCCCTATGAACACTGGCTAGCCCCCTTATCGAAGCCCCTTTCTCGGCAAATCACAATCAGGGTTTTATCCTTGATGTAATAAAATTCCTGAACCTGCAAACACTGATTTAAAATCTCTGATTTGATGTCATCCTTTGCCACGTGTCATAAAAATATGCCCCCATAGGACCCCTGAAAATGTTAGATCAGTATGCCACATGTCGTCCATACTACCAATTCATGATGGCATCATTCACCACATGGCCTCATTGGGACAAATAGTATTCCACCACATGGCCCCCTAAAGGAGAGAGAAAAGGTTTGTCTGCCCCTGGTTTTTCGCTGATTTCTTTTGCAAATCATGTTCAGCCCTTTCCGGTGATTTACAATTATTGGCATATTCCTCTTGCGATTTCATAAGAGTGATAAGCTGAAATCGTTGATTTCCAATTTATGATACGTTTGGATAGTTTTGATTGCCGATGTGTGAGCCCGTCAATGCACCATACAAGACCCCTGATGTCTAATTGTCGATGCACCCCGAACCTCCGATTACCGATAAGCCAATATGCACTGGACCTTTGATCATTGATAAGCCAATAACGACGATCGCTAATCTATGATTGTTGATGTGCTACCCTACTTCTTCTTTAGAAAACTCTAGTTTGGAAGATCCGAGATTAAACTTAAACATTTTCCTTTTCTTTATGGTTTTGAAGGGTAACTTTCAACCTACTCTAACTTTTGATTCTGGAGTCCATTTAAGGAGTTCCATATATCGTTGGAAAGATAATTCTAAGCACTATCCATTACATGGTGTCCGATTTAGCTTTAGTGCTTCTATGGCTTGGAGGCTAACTCCAAACACCTCTGTTCTTTTGCCCTGTTTATACAACTGGAACTCTATTTTGAGAAGGTGGCAACATGCATCATTCTAGTTCCTCATCCAAGAGACATTATCACCATCATCACCATCATCATCCTTGTAGGAGGAGTGAGTACATTCCTAAGGAGTTCAAGAAAGTCAAGCCTCCTACATCCGATGGAGAGATTAAGAAGTCAAAATATGCAGAGGCATGGTTTCTCGAGATGAAGAAATCCTTCAGATTTCATAATTACTCAAAGAACATGAAGGCCAAAAAAGCCACCTTCAATCTTAAAAGGAAATAATAAATTTGGAGGAAGATGTGAAGAATGTCAAGGGTATTTCAAAAGAAGATTTGATTTGGGATGCGTTTGAGAGACCCTTCAATAAGAAGTACGTATCAGAGAGGTACTATGATGACAGAGTTAAGGAATTTTATGAGTTGCAGATGGGTTCTATGACAAACGTTGAGTATACTAGTAGGTTCCTAGAGTTGTTGAGGTATGTTCCTTACCTCAAGGATGATGAGTCTAAGACTCAAAGATTCATTAGTGGGTTACCAACAACATATAGAGACAATATTGAGTTTGATGAGCCTAGATCGTTGGAGGAGGCCATCCGGAAGTTGAAACATTGTTGTGAGTAGTCAAGGCACAAAGTTGAGACTAAGTGTGATTTGAAAAGAAATGATAAATTTAAAGGGAAGTGGCCAACAAAGTAGGGAAGACCTCAGGATGCAGGTGAGAAAGAAATGTTGCTCCTTACAAGAAGTTCAATGCAGTTGAGAAGGGACATGGGTCACATCCTGGAGAGCAACAAAGCAAAGGTGATGGTGGGGGACCATTTCAGTGATGGATATGTGGCAAAGATCATCACAACAAGGATTGTCCATTGTACCATGGTGGAAAGACTAATATCTATAATGCTCAGGAGGTGCAGATAGTTGGGGGGGTTAATCAAAGCATTGCTTAGATTTATGAAGCTATGGACAACACACATGAATATCACCAGATGTTCATTATGGAGATGGAAGGTCAACTTTGTCGTCATAGGTTGTTTCTATTTTGATTAATCCTAGATCTTAATTATAGTTATGTTAATCCTAACCTGGTGGATAAGGGTGTCTTGAGAAAAGAAGTGCATGCAGAGTCTTTGTTGGTGCAATTGGTTACAGGTACTAAGAAGAGAGTTCATCACTAGGTAAGAGCTTATGAATTTGAGTTAAATGGTATGCCTATATCTACACATATAAATGTTCTTCCATTGGGGTCATATAGTCTACTTTTGGGCATGGATTGGTTGTACCTCCATGGGACCAAAGTAGATTTTTATAATAAGGCCATTGAGTGTTTGGATGATAATGGGGAAAATATAATCTTGTAGGGAAATAAGAATACTACATCAGTTAGGTTGGTCACATCTATGCAAGCTAAGCGTAGTTGCAGGAAAGGGTGTGTGATGTTTGCAGTTAATATTTCTAGTGAAAAGGATAAGGATGTTGAGGATGCAAAAATATTCAAGAGGTACCCTATATTACAGCAGTTTCAAGATGTGTTTCCAGTAGAGATTCTAAAGTTACCTTCCCATAGGGAAGTGGAATTTTCCATTGAGTTGGTATGACGAGTAGTATGGACATCAAAGGCACCTTACACGATGAGCAACCAGAGATAGTAGAGTTGAAGTTACAGTTGAAGGTAATGCTTGATAAGGTATATATTAGGCCAATTGTATCACCTTGGGGTGTGTTGATATTGATCATGAAGAAGAAGGATGGTACTCTTAGGTTGTGCATTGATTACAGGTAACTAAACAAGGTGACAGTCAAGAACAAGTACTTATTGTCGAGGATTGATGACTTGTTTGATTAGTTGAAGGGAGTGATAGTGTTCTTGAACATTGAATTAAGATCCGGATACCATCAGGTATGCATCAAAGAAAAGGACATCTACATGATTGCTTCCAGGACCAGGTATGGGCATTATGAGTTTTTTTTTGTTCCTTTTGTTTTGACTAATGCCCAACTAATTTTATGTGCTCAATGAATAGTGTATTGCATCCTTATCTAGACAAGTTTGTGATTGTATTCATTGATGATATATTGATATATTATAAAAATGAGGAAGAGCATGTCAAACATTTAGAAATTTTTGATATTGCTAAGAGAGCATCAGTTGTGTGCCAAGCTTAGAAAGTGTAGCTTCTTTCAAACAAAGGTACATTACTTGGGACATGTTGTTTCCAAGGAAGGCATAACAAATGATCTGGAAAATATTAGAGCTATCATGTAGTGGGAATCTCCTAGAGATGTGGATGAAGTTAGATCATTCATGGGGTTAGTAGGTTAGTATAGGAGGTTCATTACAGACTTCTCATGCATTGCATATCCTATTACATCATTGCAAAGGAAAGGTAAGAAATTTAAATGGATAGAGGAATGTGCAGCCATTTTTGAGCAGTTGAAGCAATTTTGACAAATTCTTAAGATTACAGATCCAGATAAAGAGTTCATGGTGTGTACAGATTCTTACAAAAGAGGACTTGGTGGAGTCTTAATTCAGGAGGGACAGGTGGTGTGCTATGATTACATGAAACTGAATAAGCACAAGGAGGACTATGTGACTCATGATCTTGAGTTGGAAACTACTATTCATGCCTTGAAGATGTGGAGGTATTATCTTCTTGGCAAGGGGTTTGTATTGATAAGCGATCACAATGGGTTGAGATATATGTTTGACCAGCCAAATCTGAATGTCAGGTAGACTAGGTGGTTGGCCATTATCAATGAGTTTGACTGTGAGACAGATACATTAAGGGTAAGGAGAATAGGGTTGTAGATGCTCTTAGTAGGAGAGTGCAGATGAACCATGTAGTAGCTATGAGTTCATATGGGACAAATTTGAAGTATTGGATATTACATGCATGAAAACATGATGACAAGTACTAGCAGCTTAGGCACAATTTACAACAATGTACAGGTGATCGTGATGTGAACTATCATCTCAAGATAGATGGTTTGCTGAGATTCAGAGACAAGATATATGTGTCGGATGACAACAGCCTTAAGAATATTATCTTGAGGGAATTCCATGTCAATCCATATTTAGGTCACCCAGGATATTAGAAGACGTTGACAACAATGAAGAAGTTCTATTATTGGTCAAATCTAAAGAAGAAAGTGTAAGAATTTGTGGCTATATGTTTGGACTATCAGTAGGTGAAGGACAAATGTAAGAATACAAGTGGGTTTCTTTAGCCTATTTTGATTCTAGAATGGAAATGGGAGGTCATTTCCATGGATTTCATTACAGGTCTTCCTAGGACATCGAGGAAACATGATTCTATCAAGGTTGTGGTCGATAGGTTGAGCAAGGTAGCTCACTTCATTCCAGTAGAGAATATGTATTCACCTATTGAGGTGGCATAGATATTCATCAGGGATATGATGAGATTGCATGGTATTTCAAAGAAGATTGTGTCAAATAGAGATGCTAAGTTCATTTCCAAGTTTTGGATGGAGCTATTTGCAGGACTAGAGACAAAATTGGCCTTTATTATAGCTTATCATCCACAGATAGATGGACAAACTAAGAGGGTCAAAAAAAATTTGGAGGATACGCTAAGGATGCATGTCATGTACCAGCAGAGGAGATGGGAGGTGTACCTTCCATTGATTGATTTTTCTTACAACAATGGTTATCAAGAGTCACTGAGGATGAGTTTGTTTGAGGCATTGTATGGGCATAGTTGTAATACTCCCATCACATGGAGTGATTCGTGAACATGGTACTTATTGGACCGGATACATTGGTAAATATGGAACAAGAAATGAAGGTCATAAAAAGAATCTAAATGTGGCACATGACCAACATAAGAGTTATGGAGATTAGCATAGGAATTTAAGGAGTTTCAGGTTGGGGAGCATGTGTATTTGCACATCAAGCCCAAGAATATATCCTTAAGGATTGGATCATGTGCCAAGTTGGCATCATGGTATTGCGGGCCTTTCCAAATCCTTGAGAGGATTGGATCAGTGGCCTACAAACTTGCACTACCTCTAAATGTGAAATTACATTATTTTTCCATGTTTCATTGCTTAAAAGATATGTGAAAGATGTTGATCATGTTATTGATTGCTTTGTATTGAAGGTGGAACTAAAAGGATAATTCCAACTAGAACCTTAGTGCATATTGCAACAGAAACAACTCATGATCTAAAATAGAGAAATTGAGCAGGTTAATGTGCAGTGGAAGCATTTTGGGCCCGATGAAGCTAGATGGGAGATGGTTGATCAGATGTAGGATATGTATCCTTCATTATTTGCTGGTGGAGAAAAATGAGTTTTTTCTATTTTTACATATTTATGCATGGTTGCTATTGTTAATATCATAATGAGTTGCATTATAAAGCTCCAATAAGTGGTATGGTTGTCAGGTTATCATGTTTGTTATGATGGTTTTTCTTTTGAGCAAGTTATTCATTGTAAATAATCCAACGAGTTGGGTTATAAGTCTCCATGGGTAGTATGTTTTGGTTTTCAGCGGTTTTGTTGGTTGTAGGTGTCATAAAACACCCAAGATGGTGTTCCCCTAAGGGGGAGGGGTCTATAATAGCCCTAGGTTAAAAGTTCATGTAATAAAGTTAATAAAGGAAAAATAATACAAATGTCATGGGACACATATTCCAAGTTGAATATTGGGAAAAACATCCTAGTGTGCATCACTTGTTGTCTATTATGGATAAGGGGAAATTGGAAAGGCAATAGAAAAGGCTTTGAAAAGGAAAAAAGAAATTATTGGTATTTTATTTATGAAAATAAAGGAAATTAGCAGAAAAGGAAGGTGAAAGGTCATAGGTTGCATGTGAGGAGGAATTTGAAGGAAATTAAGGAAAATGAAGAAATTAGAGGCATTAATAATAAAAAAGATTCATAGCATCAGCTCGGGGCCTTTTGTCATCCTTTTGTCAGTTTTGTTTTGGAATTAGTCCCATAGAAGGGAAGAGCACCAAGAGGAGAAAGAAAGGAAGCAAGCAAAGGAAGGACAAGGAAAGCAAGGAAAGGTTGGATTAGAAAAATTCAATGGGAATACTTACAAGTAACAAGTTGCATGTATGATTTCCTAGCTATTTTTGGCATGCATGGTATGTGCATGTGTGTATTTGGTTCATTTGTTGTCATTGGCATGGGTTTTACTAGGCTTCGACTGTGGTTTTAGCCTTGCCTTCCCATTTCCAAATAGCCATGGTGTGATGGGATTGTTTCTTGGTTGAGATTTGGATTACCAAAATGTTTTGGATATGGGTGAGGTGGTCTCAGGAAAATCCCAAGGGTTGGGGGTGGAGATGGTTTTCCCTAGGAACCCCTTGACAAGTGGGTGGAGATAGGGAAATTACTCAAGGGATGGTGAAGGAATTACGAGGAATCCAAGTTTGGTTTGGTTTTCTAATCTTGGGGTTGGTTAAGATGAGATCACAATATCTTTGGATGGAGATGGTTTAACCTCTATATTCCCTTGGTTTTTTATGGATTGGTTTAACCCATGATATCCCACATTAGTGCTTGGAATATGGCACGAAAGTAATTGGCCAGAAAAAATATTTGGTGCAAGTAATCTATGGTCGGGTGTTACGTGGAAGTCCCTAACTTGGTTGTATTTTTTCATATGGTTAATAAGAGCTAAGTTTCTCTTATCTTTGATGAGAAATTATACTTCTTATTGTGTATCTTTAATGGTTATTCTATCATTTTTATCTAACTAGTTATATGTCAGTTATAAACATGGTTCTATGACAGATTTAAGTATGGATCTTATCACATTTTAATTAATGAATTTATGGTTAATGAATGCATGACCTAATTGTTGTTATGACAACTATTGTGAGAATACGTTCCCTTCTTGTTAAACCTCAGATAAGTCTCAAAGCCTTATGTTCAGATATGCATTCATGACCTATAGGTTGCATGTTTATCATGTGTTTGATGGAATGTCTGTCCTGGTTGTGAGGGGTCAGGTCAAGTCCTTGTTCAATTTTTTGGTTTAGAAGCTTTGTTCCTATGTTATTTATCATCTCTGTAATTTTCATTGAGTTCTAGTCAGAGGTCTGAGTCTTAGACTTGAAAATGTGGCTCATAGTTTGAGGTCACTGGCACATAACTAACTGGAAAATTCTATAGTCACTGGAAAGCAATCCTATGGGAGTGACTAGAGGTTTACAGTCATTTGGAGGCCTTGTCAAGGGAGCAGATGAGAGCCCAGGTCAATGAAAAGAGAGTTAGCTCAAGGGTTGGACACCTAGAGTTGTTGGTATCTCCTAGAGGTCTTGTAACACCTGAGGTAAGTCAGTAAGGTCTTAAGTTGTCGTCTCCATTTCCTTAAGATCATATAGGAGGTTGAGTCTTATCATAGTGACCCTCACCTCATGTTTATCCTAGGAAAACTAGTGAAAGTGGATAAATGTGGGAGGAGGCAATTCCAGGTACCACTTGTTCCATTCTCTCATTAACACCTTGTTTTCCATAGCCTTGATTCCACAAGACTACATGTAGAACTTTTATTGGCCTCTCAATCATGTTGTCAACTTGTTCTTGGTTACATGTTCACCATTAGCCACTACTAGTCATTTGTATCATGTTATGACAATGCATTACTCTAAGTCTTTATGTGTGTTCATCCATTATTTTATGCACCTAGCATATCTTAATGCATCTCACATTTATTTAATATCTATTCAATGGACATGCATATTTGAACTATTTCATCTCTTGCATTTTTATCATGCCTATGTTATTTCCTCAGCATAAGAAGACTTCTCAAAACATTAGAGTAAAGTATTAAAACTAGAAAGAGATAAGTTAAGAGATCCCCCCTCATAGTTATGGTAGCATCACTTGGCCATAAACTTTTTCAATTCTGTGGTGCTACTCCAGGGAATCTAGTCAACATCATGCATGTTTATCTTGCATCTTTCTCTTGTTGCATCAATCTCAAGTCAATCTTCAAGTAACATTAGTGTATTCATATATACATTAGGCTAATTTCACATAAGTACACATACATGCATGGATACTAATTTAAAATTTAAATTTTTTCCTATATTAAATCCCATCCAAGCTCAATGCTAAACCTTAGTTCTAATACCATTTTGTCACATACCCAGTTCCCTCAATGACCTACAAAGGTTACAAGGTGCTCAAAATTTTCTTTTTCTGTTTTACTAGCCTGAGAATTAGATTTGGGGCCACTTTGTCACATGTCCCTAATAAATTTATTCTAACCACACTTGCAAGAACTTGATTTTCATCTCTCATACATTTTTTCAAACATTTTGTATGAAATCAAATAAGAAAAATTGCTTTGATTCCACTTGTAACATAATAACTAAAATATACCACTAAATCATGCAATTTTTTATTTTTGTCTTTGAGGTATTTTATCAAATAATTTGTATGAAAATTGTAATAAAACACCTTTAACACATTTATTCAAATGCTTTGCATGAAAATAAGCATAGATCAACTACACCAGTACTATCATATAACAATGTTAACATGCAACAATACTATCCCCATCCACAAAACAATATTTTCATTGGGGCATTTCATCAAACAATTTGTATGTAAAGAATCATTAAACCATTTAGGCATTTCTTCAAACAATTTGCATGCAAAGTAATATATCAACTTCCTAAGGGCATATCTCATAAATTATGATAGTCCAAGTTTTGAAAACTTAGTTGGATTATTATTGGTGTTTCCTCTCACTATGGTCCAGGTTTTAGCTTCTAGAACCTCCCAAAAGAAAAATAGAAGAAGTTCTAATATGAGTTGTTTAAAGATGCAATTAGGAAGCCCATCTTCCTCTGATCATATTTCCCAAGATTTGGAAACCCAAGATTTTAAAATTGGACTAGACAGTTACCATAATTTCCCCTCACTATGGTCCAAACTTTAGCTTTTGATACACCCAAGAAGAAAATTTATAGCAAGAATTCCATCATGACCTGGTTAAAGAATAATTTAGAAAACATATATTCGTCAACTCGTGTGGTTACAAAATTTAATACATATAAAAAACTACAGCCAAATAGTATAAAAACTAAAATCATGAAAAACATGTTGAAGGGTAAATGCATGTACATATAAACTTGTTAAAAAAATAAATTAAGTAATCATGCATGTCACTAAACCATCTATTCCAGAAATATCATCAACACAAAAATTAATATTTATCTATTTTAACTAGAAAAAATATTGGAAACTGAAGTAGGGTGATCTTGGTTCCACCCCACCATAGGCAAAACTACGTTGCACTCTTTCCCTCATAGTTGGCCAACCCCCCATCCATATCTTGATTCCTTGATAAAAAACTAACTTAAGGAAATCACACCAAAGGATTGGTTTAACACTCATAGTGTGGAACCCACTATCTACTTAGTTTATTAACTACCCGCTAATAGAAAGCACTAAGGTTCTTTATTAGTTTTAGCTACAACAAGCACCAGGTTGGTTTATTAGTTGTTCCTAGAAGTAATAACCAAAGTGACTGGCACTTTCCTCTGAGTTCTTTCACAAGGATCGACCCAAGGTTAAAATGGGGTATTTCACACACCTATATTAAGAGAATATTTGAACACCATAAGTTGAAGGGAATTCTCCATTACACACACACAAGAAAACTCAGTGATCATCCTTTTCATATTTGACCAAGCTCACATAAGAAAAAGTACCATGCAGGCTTGCATAACACATGGGAGCCCTTCTCTAATCTATGCAGTCCCTCTTCCCTCCCCTCTTCAGTGCTCTATGTGCCACACACAACCAAGACCATTCTCAGTCATTAGATTCATCTAGACCAAAGAAAATTTGTTAGAAGACATTCATTTCTCATTACACAATTTGTAACTAATTCTCATCCAATTCAAAATTCCAAGTGAGAGAGAAATATGTACGAGATTGTAATAGAAGAGGGAAAAACTAGTAGTTTAAGAACTAAGAAGAAGAACCCCTTGATTGTTCCTCCATTTTATTTTTATAATCATGCCTTGACCCTTCATCTTCCCATCATTTTAGCTTCTTGGGAAAGCTAACCATAACATCAAATGGAAATATCCACCCAAGGTATACTTTTCCTTTTAATTCAAGTTTTTTCCCTTCCTAAGGCTTCATAATATATTGATTGTTCCCTTTATTCAACTCTATCATTTTTTATTGATATTTAAAATAAACATTACATTATATAACATAGTTTGACATCATAGCATCAGTGTTGGCACCTGAACATTATATGTTCTTAATTATATTACAAAATTTGGGGTAATGAAAAGGGTTTCATAATTCGCTCCCCCTTTTAGGAACATCATCTTTGGTGTTCTACTATCTATAGAACCATTCTTTGTAGAAGAAGGGATATGAAAATTTCATATCAACAAAAGTTTCCATGTCCTTAGTTTCCACTTCAAGTAATTTCATTCATTTTTCATGGTCTATTTACCTGTGGACTTCCTAACATTCCAACACATTCCTACATGATTTTCCATTTTTTCACAAGGCTTCCATAAGGAGCAACTTCATCTCATTGTTTTCTTGGACAAACCCAATCAATTCATGATACCAATGAGTATGTAAATGACTCTTTGAAAACTAATACATTCTAGTATCCATTTCCTTGAAATCACACCTTCCAAGTTCATGCATCTCCAGTTATACCTCCCCAGACCCTCGGGTGATCTATTCTTTGGCATGACATCCTCACATAGGAAGAGTCTCAAGACTTATGGAATCTTATGGCCAAGGAATTCCTCTATGTTTCTCTAAATAGCACAACACATTTGTCGTTACATAACTTATGGTGATCAATGTACAATGGCCTTTTCCCTAGGATTTTCAACTTCAAAACCATCATGTATCCTTCTTGGATAGATCATCATCTCACCTATATTTCAAGCATAACTGATGGTGATCAATGTACAATGGCCTTGTCCCTAGGATTTTCATCTTCAAAACCATCATGTATCCTTCTTGGATAGATCATCATCTCACCTATATTTCAAGCAAACAATTTTCATGAGATTAATCATACTATTTTAAATCAAATATTCTTCATGTTTCTTTTATTTTCCGAACTTACCTCATATGAGAATCATATTTCATAAACATGGGATTCTTCTCATGATTTTCGACTCTTGCGTATGGTTTTACTCAACATTCATTATCATAAACAAGGTAATTTCAACTACAATCTATACTTTTACTTAGCCAAATAGTGGTAAGTGTTCATACATAAAATATTTTCATTGCAAGATTTAGAACATCCCCTAAATTGATCTCTAAATTATTATACACATAATACTTCAATCAATTTCAATTGATTTAAAAATAAATTGAAATGAAGCTATCGTCACATTATTTATTTGCATCAAAATCACTCTGGTGTGTTCCATATTGCATTCAAAAAGTTATTCCAATAATTAAAGGGTTAAAACTAAAAGACACATATATCTAAATTCATGAGAAATTTCCTTTTGCTTTTCTTTGTAGGATGAGGGATTCATGCCACTCATTTGAATACTCAACAATTCCTCAAAATTATTAGAAGATATTTCTTTCCATGACATTCAATCATGCAATTAATTATCTCATACAATCATGCATGCACTCAATGCACCAAGGATATGTACCATCATGATCCATAATATGAGTGTCATGGTTAAATCATGCCATAGTAACTCGTGGATGAAACACAAAGATTCTAATTGTTTACACAATGAAGGCTTCTTGCCTTTGTGATAACCCACTAGGTATTAATGACAAATTTTCTTTCACATATCAACAATTCCATAATTTTCACATTAATTATGAAAAACTAATTCTTCAATTACACATTTAGTACCAACAAAATCAACATTATATGATAGAATCACTTTTCTCAAGCTTACAAAATATTGGGCAAACACAATCGCAATCCATCCATTTGCTTCATATATACCACCATTTCATCCATTATCTCAATGAATTACCAAACATAAGTTATCTCATGAGTGTATTATTCATTCATTTAATCTTTAGTCAACATGGTAGCTCAATGCATGCACACATTATTAATATTTTACGAAATCATTTTTTTCTACCAATTTTTTTCCTTAACTATTCCCCTTCTTGGGCATCCATGCAATACATGCATTAATTTGAAAAACAAAATATATCAGATTCACCTAAAAAGAATTCTTACCCAATTCCTTTACCTTTTTAACTTTTTTTGAAACTTGTCCTACTTATGTGGCTACTATCACATGCATTCTCAGCTACTATCTTTTCAAGGAGTTCAACTGGCTTCTTAGCATACTTGATGTTACAACATTCAATAGACCCTGACATGCTCTCAATCTCACATATTGGTCACAACTCTATCATTTCATTTTTCTTACACACAAGTTTCAATGAATATTCATAAAGTAAATTTTCACTATGTATCCAATCTACATATTCAAATATTGTCTTCAATCATGCACCCAAACATGTGCATATACATTTTGTCATGCATCTACCATACTTGCACATATTCCATGCTATTCATACACATTTATTTTCAAAATTTATTTTCAGTCTCTCTTGCTTGAAATCATTCACATGACAAGTATCATAAGCTTAATCATAAGCACACTACTTTTTTTCATGTGGTAGTTAACAATAGGAGATCACTCTTGCACACTTTCCATATAAACATTCCATGTGACATGGAATTCATTAGGTAACCTTATTGTATTATCCAAAACATACCAAGTACCATTTTCCATTTTCTTGCTATTCACATTCATATTATTTTCATAGATAAATATGTCAACCAAGCACAATTTTCAGCTCATAGAAACTACCTTCTTGAGCCTTTTTCACATTTGTGGCTTCACTATAAATTTATTTCATATTGACCTAGACAAGCCTTTCTTGACTGATCCTTTATCCACATCTTCCCTCTGATGAAACTAACCAAAATTTCTTCCTTGTAATAGCTACGGGTTCCATCCCCCTTGCACTTCTATGCATATTGACTGTCTTAACACACATTATCTTAATACAATTGTACTAAAACATGATCACTCCATCATGCATTCTCACAAGAATATACTCACATGATGGATTTGATCAAGCATCCAAACAATGCTTTAAGTGTGGATAAAGTTCAAGAGTTAGAATCAATAATTCTTAGAACACTTATCTGGAGAAAACCATTGACTGGAAAAAAATCTCTTATTTTTACTTAGCAATAGGTTTTGTTTCTCTTCATTTGTTCAAGAGTGGGTTATTCTTAGGTTGGGCTATGACTCCAAAAATAAATTGGCTTACCAAGATCCAAGTATGCTACATAAAAAAAATTTCACACAAACAAGGTCAAGATACCAACCTCGATATCCTCCAACCAACAATCTCACATCCCCCCATTAGCCCACTTGACCCAAGGTAATGCACCCCCCTTCTCTAATCATAATAGTCCCTTGGTCTATGCTATTATCCTTCCAAAGTCTCGAACTTGGTTTGGCCAAGCATGTATTAGAGACCTGTGGCTTATAGGATATTCATCTACCTTCAGGGATCTAGGTACTCTCTAGACAACATGCACAAACACTTGCCCCTACACTCCTCCCTCTAGGGATCCAGTGCTCCACAAAGGAACTCAAGGATAAGTGCACTCACAACACAACCACAATGTGTATATCGACATGCCCAGGTACCACTTGTTCCATTCTCTCATCAACATCCTATCATCCATAGCCTTGATTCCACAAGACTACATACAACACCTTCATTGGCTTCCCAATCATGTTGTCAACCCATTCCTAGTTACATGTCCACCATTATCCGCTATTACTCATTTAAATTATGTTATGAAAACATACTACTCTTATCCTTTATGCATGTCATCCATTATTGTATGCACCTAACATATCTTCATGTGTTTAGCATATCATTATTTGAAATCTATTCAACGCACATGAATTTTTTAATATTTAATCTCTTGTGTTTTTATCATGCCTATGCTATTATTTTTCAACATATGATAACTTCTCAAAACATTAAAGAAAAGTATTAAAACTAGCAAGAGATAAGTTAGGAGATTCCCCCTCATTGTTACGGATACATCACTTTTCCATAAACGTTTTCAATTATGTTGTGTTTCTCTAAGGAATCTAGTGAGCATCCTACATGTCTATCTTGCTCAATCAAACTCAAGTTAATCTTCAAGTAACATTATTTTATTCATATTTACATCAAAATAATTTCATATAAGCACACATATGCATAGATATTAACTTCAAACATAAAATCTCTCCTATACTTGACCCCATCTAGGTTTAGTGTTGAATATTAGCTTTGATACCACTTTGTCACATACCCAATGCTCTAATTCTTGAATAAGGATACAATGTATCAATTTTTTTCTTCTTCACAAGCTTAACAATTAGCTCTGATACCATTTTATCACATACCCAGTCCCTCAATGACTTATAAAGGTTACGGGGTACTCAAAATTTTATTTTCCTTTTTTCCTAGCTTGTCAATAAGCTCTAATACCACTTTGTCAAATACCCCTACTAAATTTATCCTAACCACACTTAAAAAAAACTTGATTTTTATCTATCATACATTTTGTCAAACACTTTACATGTAAACATTTCTTTAAATACTTTGTATACAACCAATTAAGTAGTCTATGTCTTGTAGACATCTTGTCAAACATTGTGTATGAAATCGAATAAGAAACATTGCTTTGATTCCACTTGTAACATACTAACTGAAATATACCACTCAACCGTGCTACTTTTGATTTTTGTCTTTGAGGTACTTTATCAAATAGTTTGTATGAAAATTGTAATAAAACACCTTTAACACATTTATTCAAAATATTTGCATGAAAATAGGTATATATCAACTATAATACTACTATCATACATAAATGCTAACATACAACAATATTATCCCCATCCACGAAACGATACTTTCACTGGGGCATTTCATCAAATAGTTTGTATGCAATGAATCATTAAGCCATTTGGGCATTTCTTCAAACACTTTGCACACCAACTAATATATCAATTTCGTTAAGGAATATCTCCTAAATTATAACATTCCAAGTTTTGAAATTGAGCCATATTATCACTAAGAGTTCCCCTCACTATTTCCCAAGTTTAAGCTTCTAAAACCTCCTAGAAGAATAGTTATAGCAGAAATAACAATATGAACTATTTAAAGATGCATTTAGGAAGCCCAACTTCCTCTGATCATATTTCGTAAAATTTTGTGGCCCAAGATATGAAAATTGGACCATAGGATTAGTGGGATTTCTCCTTACTATGGTTCAAGTTTTAACTTTTGGTACCTCCGACATGAAAATTTATAGCAGAAATGTCAATATCTTTTGGTTAAAGAATAATTTAGGAAGCCTATCTTCTTCAACGAGCGTTGTTACAAAATTTAATACATATAAAAAGCTACAATCACGATAAATTTGTTGAAGGGTAAATGGATGTACATATAAACTTTTTGAAAATAGAAATTAAATAATCATGCATGTTAATAAACCATCTATGCCAGAAATATCATCAACAAAAAAATAAATATTTTTATTGTAGCTAGAAAATACTAGAAACTGACGTAGGGTGAGTTGAGTTCCACCCACAGGGGTTTTGCTAGGGAGAAATATCATACCACATGGGTTCATATTGAGGGATATATATTGAGAAAAAAATGACATAATATATTGGGGGATATATAGGCTATAAAGGGTTTTTATATTGGTAAATATAAAAAAATGGAGCTCAAAGTTAATGAAAATATATAAAGGGGTATAAAAGATGTTAATGAAAAAATGGATACCTACAATATCTAGTGAAAGTAGGGTTTTGAAAATTGGGAAGTTGTATTGGGCTCATATTGGTAGAGGGTTAAATAATGTGATTTTTAGAGGGATTTTCCAATATGTAGTCAAATTAAGGGTATTGTTTGATATGCCACGAATGCACGTGATATGTCATAGGTTCACTAAGTGAATCCCCTATGGTTCCACCTCACCATAGGCTCAAATATGTTTTAGTCTCTCTCATAGTTGGCCACCCATGAGCTAAATAGTGATGCCTTGAGGAGAACTAAAATCAAGGAATTCACACCAAAGGCTTGGTTTAACACTCAGAGTATGGAGTCCACTGTCTAGTTGGTTTATCAAGTACCCTCTAATAATAAGCACCAAGGTGGTTTATCAACTGTACCTACAACATGCACCAGACGGGTTTATCAAATGTTCCTAGAAATAAGAACTACAATAACTCACTCTTTCCTTTGAGTTCATTCACATATATTCACCCAAGGCTTAGATGGAGTATTTCATAGACTCAAACTTAGACGATATTTTAACATCGTAAGTAAAGGCCATTTTCCCTCATAGATACGCACATAGGAAAACTCAATGATAAACCTTTTCATTTTTTATCACACTCATGTTCACAAAAATTCCGTGTAGGTCTACATGGCATAAAGGAGTCCTTCTTTGATCTCTGTAGTCCCTAAACCCTCCCCTTTTCCATGCTCTATGTGCCACACACACAAGCAAGACCATTCCTAGTCCTCAGAGCTATCTAGACTAAAGAAAAAGCACTACAACATATTCATTTCCTCATATAAAAGTTGTCACCAATTCACATCCAATTGTTGTGTCCTTCATTTTTTGGATAGTTTTGGTTAGAATATGGCTACAGAAAATAGGAAGAGAAAGCCAGAAAAAGAATGGTTAATTTGGCCAAAAGTTATCAACGAAAAAACCAATTGAAAAGAAGTAGACAAAGTGGTTATTTTGGAATTCACCAAGTGGACACAAAAGAAAGATTGATTCGTTGCAAATTTAAGGAATCAAGCGAGTGTGAAGTGGATTGATATCATCAAAGTGGTTAGGGTTGACTCTATTAAGTGAGCATGAGTTAAACTTGAAGAGATCAATAGGCCAAAACTATATAAAAACATGCAAGGTGAGCTATGCAAGGGGAGATAGTAGAGAAAGGTCGACATGCTGCTGAAATTCTAACTCATACTTTGCTATTGTAATTTTGTGTTTGTAATGAGGAGTTTTAGGAATGATATTTGAAATATTTAGCTGAGATATTTTTAATGATGATCTCTATTGATAATGACAAGAGAATAATAATGCATGGAGATTCATTATGCGATGTTTGTGTACATGTGCATGATTATGAGTCTATTTTAAAATTTTGAATTCTTGTGTCAAGTTACTGTGTAATTTGCTTTATTCATTTCTTTTGCAAAGGTTATTTAATCAAACTATAATAGTTAATGCCTATTAATATATATTTAATTGGTAGAATGCATTCTTTTACCATCTAAACTCAAACCATTGCACCCAAGTCCTGACAGTGCTTCTAGTGCTACTTTCTTCCTTGTGGAAGATTGAAAATGCTAGTGCTATGCTAGCCTACAACGGAAATCTTTTTGGCCCCCAAAATCAAAATCCTAGTCTCTGTGATAAATTTTCTGCCAACAAATGGTTCCATTGTTGGGACTCGAAAACTTATTTTGGTTTAGATCATGGTGAATAGAATCCTTAAGAGATTCATTCGAGAATGGTGGGAAGAGAAGTGTGATTCTTTTATCTATCAGCAAGCATGACTACAGAAAAATAATTTAGACTAGGTTCGTGATGATATCCTTTTTGTTGAACCTGCCTATGACCAATACGATATTTTTTGTTTGGGTTTCCTGGGAAAATGACTAATGGTTGAGAATGTTTCGACACCATTTGAAAGATCAGAGTGCTAGTCATATTTACCGGACTTTGACTACATATGATCTAGTTGCATTTCATCAACCAGATCACAAGATTACTAGAGCAATTGATTTTTGGTTGCAAACTAATTTGGGGGGATACATCATTGAGTTTGTTGTATAGAATCACCAATCATTTTCCAAAGCAAACAAAATATTAAAATCTGGGTCAAGAGGATGACAGTTGAAGGAGATCCCTTTATGGATTAAGCTTTTGATGGTAGAAGAAATATTGCTATTGTTTCCTCCATCTAACATGGAAACTTAAAACCTTGATATTACGAGGCGATATTGGTGAGACAATGACTAGTTATAGAATCTAAGAAAGAGTAGTGATGGATGGAGAGGATATTTTGAATGCATAAGGTTTTAGGGTAATGAGGAATGTGCATATATCTAATGAATGGAAGGAGTGAAAGATGCAAGAGATTCAAAGAATATGAAGGGAGTTGAAGCAAAAAGGAGAAGTGTTGGCCAACCCTAAGATGTGGAAGGGAGACTTGAAAGGATATGTGAGCTCTAGTGGAGGAAGAGGAGCTAGAGGAAGTGAAGAAGGACGAAAAAGTCAAGGTGATAATGCTTATCAAGAATAAGGTGAAACCTCGACGTCAGGCCCAAGGATTATAGAGACTAATCCTAGTACCCTTGCAGATCAAAAGATACATTTTGTGATGTGAAAGATATTTTATGAGGATAATCTCTTCCCCAAAATCAATTTTCTATAAGGTAGCAACTTACACAATCCTCCTGCATCCCTTCCCTTGGTGCTTTATTCTAATATGATAAGTTTCCTTCATAAACTCATTAAAGCATTAAAGTTTTGCAAGGTAAATAGAGATAACAATTATTCTAGTGGTCGCCAACAAGATTTAAGTAACATTTCCCAACCTGTTCTCAAGGATTTGTTTTGATCTCTTATACCTGTTAAAAATGCAGCAAGAAAATCTCAATTTTGATTTTGCCTTAATCAAATTGAGGAAATTCGAAATTCCATATCAACATATAACTTGGAGGAGTTAACTAAGGTGACATGGCTCTTGTCACTCAGTTAAGAATTCTGAATTTGAGTTAATGAGTTAAAGTTTAGTTTGGTTGAGTTGATTCATAAAAATAGGAGCCTAGCTCAGTTAATTTGAGTTAAGGGCATGAAGTTTAGTTGTTTGCAGTGATTCCTAGATTTTAGGATCCTAGGTTGAGTTAATTTCAATTGTAATCAGTAAAACTAGTTCTAACTATTAATAGAACTAGTTTGTGGCCAATTCAATAGTAGTACATTAGTCTAAATCAGATATCATCTAGAAAAATAATCAAACAACTAATAATTAGCTCATGCATGCAAAGGATTCGAAAATCAAAGTTGTGGTCAAGTTCCTGAGGCATTAATCATCAGTTGTAAACTAGTTGAGTGTACATATGTTGTATGAGATCAAGTGTACCATACTTGGTAATTGTGTAGTAAATTTGAGGATTTTCCTAATTAATAGGGGCCTAATTCCTCAAGGAAAAAAATGCAAGGAAGTAGGGGCTCAAGCAGAGGCAGAAATTGACTAAGTCTGGGTCAGAGGCCTTTTGTGAGTAAAGGGATAGGTTATGCACTTGTAGGTTGTACTCAATTGAGCAAAGAAATTGTAATACATCTCTATTCCCCTGATTAATGCAAGAAAGCATTGGAGTTTTTAACAGATTGCTTTCCCCAAAGGAAAATACTTGTTGCATGTGTGTTATTTCTTCTTGCATGTCTGAAATTTTTCTTCTAAAATATGAAATAATGTCTGCAGAGTAGTAGTGTACATTTGTTTCTTGTGATTTAGATTAATACTTCATGAAAAATTACAAATATATAGTTTAATTTCTACATGGTGTCAGAGCAGGATTCATAGTAGAGCAGAAATTTCGAAGTTTTTATTGCAAGAGGATTGAATTTTTAGGATCAATTCTTCAGAGCTAGAAGGATGGCTTTATATGGACTAAGACTTGAGTATGCCCTTGAGGGGAGCTAGAATTTTGTTTCTTGGAAGGACTGTATGGATGTAGTGTTGGAAGATAATGGATTGAAGGAATTCATTGATAATGATATCCCAAAACCAACAGCAACTGATGCTCAAGATATAGCAAAATGGAAGAAGTGTGTAGCCAAGGTGAGGAGAATCATATTGGAGGGAGTATGAGACCATATTTTCTCAAATCTCCAGTGGAAAGCGACTCCGTATGCAATGTGGAAAGCATTGACAGATATGTTCCAAAATAGTAATGACCACAGGAAGATGGCACTCAAGGATAAACTTTGAAATATCAAGATGCAGAAGAATGAAACTATTTTGTAGTACTTGAGCAGGTTCACACAATGTCATGATGAACTTGGTCAAGTTGGTGTTACCGTAGCAGAATATGATTTGTTAAGTCTATCCCTTCTAGTCCTTCCAAAGAGCTATAAAAAATACTAATATTCGATGATTGGGAGGGAGAAACTACCGAATTGGGAATGCCTATGATTCGACCTACTACGGGAGGAAATAAGGCAGAATAACAGAGATGGGACCTCATCCAAAGAAAAGGAAGAGGAATTTGCAATAGTCAGCAAAGGAATGAAGGCCAAGGGGAAGAAATCCCAAAGTGAGGCTAATTCCAATTAAGAGTGAAAGAAGAAAGACTTGTCAAAAAACAGGTGTTTAAATTGTCATGGATTTGGGCACTATGCCACAAAGTGTCCCACATGAAGGAATGAAAGAAGGAGCCTACATTAGCAGTAGCAGGTAAAGCTTTGGTTTCACAATTCAAGCTTGAATTTACTCTCATTGCATGCATGTCTATCACAATGATGGGAAGCATGTGGTACTTGGATAGTGGTGCCTCGTTCCACGTGATGGGGAATAGAAATTTTTCAGTGACTTGGAGGAGAAATATCTCTAGTTGAACATTGATTTTGGAGATGACAAAAGGTACAATGCAAGCGGGATTGGTATAGTCACCTTTCAAGGGGATTCTGGTTCCTTTCTCAGACTCAACGATGTCATGTTTGTTCTAGGACTAAAGAAAAATCTCATCTTTGTAGCAGTGTTGGAACATCGTGGTTATAATGTGATCTTCATCAAAGGAAAGTAATTCTTGAGACACATAGCCACGGGGGAGGTGAAACATATTAGTGTTCGAGTCAAGAATCTTTATGCAATTGAGGTAGAATATGCATGCATAGCCCTGAGGAGCAAGGTAGAGACCAAAGATATAGTGCTTGAGAGGGAGCATGTTAGACCTCTCAACATGTAGTCTTAGAAGAAGCCTCAAGAAGTCATGGAGTAGCCACAAATGGAGAGGCAGAGAGGAACAAGTGTGGAGACATCCACTAAAGCAAAGACCTCCATTAAGGGGAAAATTCAATCCAAGTGGGCAGATGAAGCACATTCACTTGTACCTCTAGGAGTGATGTGGAGCAACGTAGATCCTTAGTCCAAGGGTTGCAGAAAATTGGCCAAGATCCATTAAGGTGTTCTCCTCATGCATCATTACCTTGCTATGGAGGCCCACAATATTCAGTAGTAAAAGTATTAGTGTCAGTAATATATTGAGGAGTGCATATGAGTGTTGACAACATAGAAAGATGCTCAATAGCAGATTCAAAAACAACACTATTTTCCCATTAGAGAGTTGTAGACACAGTTGATTCAGTTATTTTTTGAATGCTTCTCAGTTGCAGATGTTACAGTGGCAACAACAATAGTGAGAATTGTTTTATGCATTACATTCCATAGGTGTAGGATAGGGGTGGTTGATAATCCCTTTATTGCTGAGAGGGATTATTGAAAATGCAACAAGAAAGTATCAATTTTTATTTTTCCTTAATCAAATTGATGAAATTTGAAATTTGATATCAACAGATAACTTGGAGGAGTTAACTAAGGTGACATGTCTCTTGTCACACAGTGAGGAACACTCAATTCAAGTTAATGAGTTTAATTTTAGTTTACTTGATTTGATTCTTAAAAAATAAGAGCCTAAATTAGTTAATTTGAGTTAAGGGCATGAATTTCAGTTGTTTGTAGTGATTCCTAAATGTTAGGAGCCTAGGTTGAGTTAATTTCATTTGTAATCAGTCAAACTAGTTCTAGTTGTTAATAGAATTAGTGGGTGGTCATTTAAGCAGTAGGACGTCAGTCTAACTCATAAATCATATAGTTAATTTATCAATCAACTAATAATTAGCTCATGGATGCAAAGAATTCGAATTGCTTGGTTATGGTGGAGTTTCAAAGGAAATTAACCAACAGTTATAAACTAGTTGAGTGTACAAATGTTGCATGAAGTTAGGTGGACCATACTTGGGAACTGGGAAATCAATTTGAGGAATTTCCTAATTAGTAGGGGCCTAATTCCTCAAGGAAAAAAGCAAGGAAGTAGGGGCTCAAGCAGAGACACAAATTGGCTAAGTCTAGGTCAGAGGCCTTTTGTGAGAGGATAGATAGGTTATGCACTTGCACGTTGTGTTCAATTGAGAAAAGCAATTGTAATACATCTGTATTACCCTAGTTAATGAAAGAAAGCATTGGGGTTTTTAACATATCTCTTTCCTTAAAGGAAAATAATTGTTGCATGTGTGTTATTTCTTCTTGCATGTCTGAAATTTTTGTTCTAAATTGTGAAATAATGTTCACAAAACAGTAGTGTAGATATGTGTCTTGTGTTTTAGATTAAAAATTCATGAGAAGTTGCAAATATACGTCTAATTTATACACTAAATTTGTTCCAATGGTAGGAAATGTGGTTGGTTCCTTCGTTTGATACTTTGAATTCCCTAGTTGCGGTGATGAAGGCATGGAGCAACACTAGTACTTGTGTGAAGCCATCTGGAGGTCTAGAGAAACTCTGGATGTGACCAAGCTAGTTGAATTTTAAACCACTTTATGAGTTTGAGCTCTTAAGTGGTACAAAAATGTCACACCTAATATTCAAAATCTAATTGTAGATGCATTAAGGGAGGAGTTCATCAAAGAATTCAAACTACCTCAGATAGAGTAGCAATTTCTGACAAAATTATGAGATATTAAGGAGAGAGAAGGGGAGTCTACATGGGAGTGTATCAAAGATTTAAATATGCTATGGGGAATTTAACTCATACCATCCATCCTAATTATCCAAAGAAATCATTCATTTAAGCTTTGTTTCCTTTGAAAAGGATACCTTTAATACACTAGAAGATTAATAACTTGCAAGGAGCTTTAGAATAAGAAATAAAGATTGAAGATACAGTGGGATATCCTAGTCATTTTAGACCCAGTCCTACTTCTACTTATCCAACTTAGAATGACTTGCAAAATCAGATTGTTATTCTTACTGAGAGATTGAAAGAAGTGAATACTGCAAAAAAAAATGGTCCTCAAGTTTGGTGTACAAATTGTTATGTAGAAGGACCTTATGTTACAAAATGCCTGAGGTTGTGAGGGGTGGGACCCTCTAACATTTTTCTAGGACCCCCTCCTTTGCACAAAAGACCTTCAAGGGGAAATTTTCAAGTGTCGTTGAGTGTTCCTTTTCAAGGACATACCCATTATCATGCATTTCTGAACCAACAAGGGGATCCTCGAGTGAGTATTATGAGATTTGTTTCTCTTATGACCATTCCCCTCGATTATGTCCTATATTAAAAAAGTATTAAAATGTACCTAACTATATTTTCTATGAGTTTCATGGGTTTCTCACACATCATATTGACTATTGCACAACCTTGGATGCTTTAGATGATCGATTGGATCGCACTATAGTCTGAGTGAATAAGTCCACTTATGGAAGAGGAGGCATAGGTTATAGAGGGATAAAAAGTGGTGGAAGGGGGCAAGTTATATGATTTACTTGTTATGATAAGGGACATGTTGCAAGGTATTATCTAGTACCGAAAATATCGTGTTGTTCACATTGCCACACCAATACTCATGCAACTAAAGATTGTCTGTTAGATCCCTACAATGCTAGTGTAGCCCCTTATTATTATTGGTAGTGTAGCCCCCTTATTATTATTGTTGTGCCCATGTAGTCCCCATATTTTTATCATTGTGCCCCATAAAATCCCACTATTGTTATTATTGTGCCCTTACATTATTATTGTTATGTAGACTGATTATATTATAACCCCTTAGGATCCTATATATAGAAAGAAGGTTTTTTCATTTGAATCATCCAAGAATTGTTCATTTATTTAATGTAAAGGAGGTTTCCCCCTTGAATAAGATAATTTTTAAGTCATTGATCTATCTTTTTGTGAGTTGGTTGCATAACATTTGGTATCCGAGCTTTGGATTCTAGGGTTTCGCTTCTTCAAACATGTCTTCTTGGAATTTTTCACTATAAAGTCTTTTTACGAGGCTTAAGAAGCTGAATTTTTTACCAAATGGAGAATAAATTTTGGTGAAATCTGTGTTAAAATTTCAGATCTTGGATCGCTATATTTTCCGACATATGATTTGATGCAATTAGAGTTTTTGCAGGTTGCAAAATTCAGTCTCAAAGAGGTGACCAAGGGAAAATTGTCATAACTTTTGTTTCATGCATCAGATTTAAATTCTGTAAAAATTGGCTACAATTGCATAAAATGTAGTTCTTCTTGTATAAATGTTAGGGCCAAATGTCAAAACAATGACACGTGGCACATCATATAATTTTGCTCTACTGAACCAATCTATAATCAGGTCACTATGGGAGATCAGACATAAGTCTTTCTTGAAGACTCCAATCTCAGTCTAACTTATTGGGTTGGAAAGAAGACTGATAGGGCTACCATAGGATGTAATTTCAAACCTTGGAGATCGGAAATTACAAAGATACAACAGATACAATATAGAGCTCCTACAAAGTAAGAAAAAGGTGTGTATTTTTTAAAATTTGCATAAGGTTTGTTTGAAAATTTAGTTTGAACTGATTCGAGAGGCATAGTCAAGCATAAATATCATCGTTTGATTCCAAAATAACTTGAAGCAATAAAATGGAAACACCTAGTAAGAAACCAGGAAGCTCTATTATGACACATGAAGAAGAGGAAGAAATGCAACATGATATATCAAAATTATGAGACCAAGTGCAACAAATTTCACTCTCACAAAGAGTAACCAAAAATAAACTGGAAGCTAAGATGGATAGTTTAAAGAATGGCTTAAAATCATACATATCATATTTGAAGAATGGTTTAAAAGCAAAGATGGAAGGTTTGACAAAGTTACTACAAGAAATGCTTCCTAGTGGTGAAAAGGTATTAGATGAAACTCATGATGAGAACAAAAGAAATGTTAATCATGATTTCATAGATTCTAATGTTGGATTAAAGACCCGCCATATTCCAAATATTGATATGAGGAAGTTTTATGGCAAGGATCCAGTTACATCTATAGTACAGATGGAGCAATATTTGACCTCCATAATGTGCAAAACACACAAAATGTATGTGTTGCAACTATATATTTAGAACTCAATCAGTTTGTACGGTATCGATGGCTTTGTTCTCGTAAACCACTTTTCACTTGGTCAATTTTTATGAAGGAAATGGTCGCACATTATGAGGATACAAACAACAACAACTTCTTTAGCTAATTGATAAATATCAAACAAAAGGGTTCAATGGCGGAGTACGTTGAGGACTTCCAAAAATTGAATATAAGAGTAAATGATATTTCAAAGGAGCATATGATTGATGTCTTCATAGGGACTTTAAAGGATAACATCCAACATGAGTTTCGCCTTTGGGAACTTGATTCATCGGAGAAGGAATTCAGGTTAGCAAGAAAAAATGAAAGAAAAATTATGGCAACAAGGAAGCTTACCACTCACAACTATTAAGATGGAAGTGTTGCTACTCCTATCCTTCCACAACCTACAAGGTTAACAACACAACAATTGGAAGAAAAAAGAGCAAAAGGGATTTCTTACAATTATGATAGAAAATATATTAAAGGTCATCAGTGTGCTGATAATAAATTATTTTACATAGATTATGAAGAGGAGGATGAAAAGGAACAAGAAACTTCAAAAGAAGAGGATATACACCAGGAACCAACCCTAGAGAAAGAAGCAATGAATATGAACATATCTTTTAATGCACTGGTAGGAATTACCACTCCTCAAACTCTCAATATAGAAGGATAGACAAGAAGAAAAAGGTAATAGTGTTGATTGATTCGGGTAGTACCCATAATTTTATTCATTGTAATATAGCCAAGTGTTATGCAACTAGCTCACAAATAGATAGATCAACGACTTAAAAATGAACCTCCTCAAGGGGGAAGCCTCCTTTACGTTACATAAATGAAAAATTCTTGGATGATACAAATGGAAATACCTCCTTTGTATATATAAGATTTTAAGGGGTGACAATATAATCAAAGCCTACATAACAATAATATTGTAAGGGCACAACAATAACAATAGTGGGGTTCTATGGGGCACAACAATAATAATAAGTGGGATACACTAGTATTATAGGGACCTAACATGCCCCTATTCTTTAAAAAATTGCTGTCCTCAACACTTGAGTAGTTTTGGATGATCCTGTATAAATTTGTCATCCTCCCATGTAGAATCTTCAATAGGTAATTTCTTCCACTTAATGAGATACTTTGAAATTGTTTGATTTTATAGCTGTCTGGTTCTTGTTTCTGTGACTTCTTCAGGCTCAAATATGATTTTTCTTTCTTCATCAAGTTCTAGTAACACTGTTTGAACTAGAAGCTTGTCACTGATAACATTCTTTAAGCATAAAACATGGAAAACTAGGTGTACTCAGGAAGATGCAAGAAGATCCAATTTGTATGCCATAATACCAATTGTTTACAGCACATTGTAAGGACTGTAGTACTTGGGTGATAATTTATTATCCTTCTTAGCTTACTTGATAGAAATTTGTTTGTATGGTTGTAGCCGTAAAAATACCCAGTCACCTACATCAAAATGTATTTCACTACGATGTTGATATGCCTGTTGTTTCATTCGATTTTGTACCAGAGTTAGGTTATACTTTAAGAGTTGGAGACTTATTGTTAATGCTTGATGTCATCTTCCACTGCTTGAAGCTTAGAATTTTCTCTTAAATATGATGTGATGGATGGTGGATGATATGCATAAAGTGCCATAAATGGGGTCATTTTTGCTGCAGTATGGAAGAAAGTTTTATACCACCATTCAGCTAGAGGTAACTACTTTCCCCATTGTGTTTGTTTATCATATACAAAGAAACAAATATATCCTTCCAAAAATTTGTTCACTCTCTCAGTTTTCCCATCATATTGAGGATGATAAGATGAGCTATGAGCTAATTGAGTACCAAGGCAAGAAAATAATTGCGTCCACAAATTTCCAGTCAAAATGGGATCTTTGTCACTTACTATAATCTTTGGATTTCCATGAAGATTTTGAATTGTTTCCATAAATGCAGTAGCAACTGTACTGGATTTAAAAGGATAAGATAATGTAAAAAAGTGTGCATACTTAGTAAGTCTATCAACTACCACCATGATGGCACTCTTTCGTTTAGACTTGGGTAAACCTATGATAAACTCCATTGAGATCTCCTCCCAATGCTGTCATGGAATGGCCAAAGGTTGTAACAGACCTGGCGTGTTAGTTGTCTCAACTTTATTTTGTTGGCAAACCAAGCATTCTACCACAAACTTTTGAATATCAGATTTAAGGCCATCCCAAAAAAATTCCTTCTTGACCATATGGTAAGTTTTTAAAAACGCTGAGTGCCCTCCTAAGGGAGAGGTGTGAAATTCCAAAATAATCTTTTGTTTGAGTTGGGAATTCGTACAAAGATATAAGTGGTATTTATACCATAATGAATCATTTTTCCAGCTAAATGTATCAGATGTACTAGGATATTGCTGAAACTTTTGAATGAGTGACCAAACCCCTTCATCATTCTTCCATTCATCCCTTGCTTTGGTTATCAACTCAAGTTGGATAATAGAAATGGAAAAAATAAATGCTTCCACATTCTCATCCTTTCTTGAGAGTACATTTACAACAACATTTTTTTTCCCTTTTTTGTAGATGATTTCAAATTCATAACCCAGCATATTTTTCACCCATTTTTTCTACTCTTCTAAAGATAATCTTTGTTCCAAAAAGTATTTAAGACTATCATGATTTGTTTTTACCTTGAAGTGTCTTCCCATTAGGTAAGGTTGCCATTTCTTTAGTGCATGTAGCATTGCCAACATTTCCTTCTCATAAATAGGTTTGTGTAAATACCTTACTTTGATTGGATAAATTTCAAAAGCAATGGGTCTTCCTTCTTCCATTAAAACAACACCAATTCCATTTCTTGAAGCATCAAATTCCATATTTAAAGTTTTGGTGAAGTATGGCATAGCTAAGACTAGTGCTTCACACATTGCCTCTTTAAGATGTTCAAAGGCCTTCGTTTCTTCTGGAGTCCAAGAAAATGCATCTTTCCTCAGTAATGATGTTATCGATGCCACTATTCTCCCATAATTCTTAACAAACTTGTGATAATACCTTGTCAACTCGTGAAATCCTCAAAGATGCTTTATGGTTGTGGGGATTTTCCATTCCTTAATGGACTTTAATTTTGTTAGGGTCTACCTTAACACCCTCATGAGATACAATATGACCCAAATATTCCACCTCATGTACTCCAAATAAAAATTTGGATGGTTTTTCATATAATTGTTTCTCCTCCAATAGCTTGAGCACCCTATCAACATGTTGAACATGATCATTCCAAGACTTCTTGTATATTAGTATATCATCAAAAAATACTAACACAAATTTCTAAGGAAGGGTTTGAAAATGGAATTCATCAAATCTGGAAATGTAGAAGGTGCATTAGTAAGGCCAAAAGGCATGACCAAAAATTCTTAATGACCCTCATTTGTTCTAACTATTGTTTTCAGAATGCCTTTAGTCTTCATTCTAGTTTAATGATATATTGAAATAAGATCCAAATTAGTGAAGTAAATTGCTCCATGTAATTCATCAAACAATTCATCAATGATAGGAATTGGAAATTTATCTTTAATAGTGAGCTTGTTGAGCTCCCTATATTCTGGACACATACACCATGATCCATCTTTCTTGTGCACCAATACTACTAGAGCAGATAAATAACTTTGGATAGGTTGAATTATACCAACCTGTAGCATTTTTGCAACCATACGTTCAATTTCACTTTTTTTGGCATAAGGATATTTGCAAGGATTAATGTTTGGAGGAACACTTCCTGGAATCAAGTGAATCTCATGATCATGATCACGAATATGTGGGATATCTTTGGGAGTCTCAAACACCTTGGAATGATTGTCCAAGACTTTTTGGAGATCTAGAGAAATAGATGATTTCGATGTTTGAACCCCTAGTGAGCATAATTGTGCAATTACGCATTATTTGTATTTATTCAGAAGCTTTTTCATGCCGTTAGAGTTGATTATATTTCATGGTTTCCCTATGTTACCCCTTAATTCAACTTCCTTTCCTTCCCAAAAAAATTCAATAAACGTTCTTGAAAATTGAAAGTTATCATCCCCAAAGATTGTAACCGTTGGACTCATAATACAATATCAACACCACCCATTGGAATGGAAAGCATTGGACTATTTGATACATATTCCCCCATGGTTAGCTTGATATTATGGCACTTTCCCGAAAAATTTATAGCTCCTCCATTTTCAACCATCACTTGATACTCTGGTGTTGGATATAGGAAGAAATTAAATTCCTTGGCTATCTTACAATGAATAAAATTATGGGTACTACCCGAATGAATCAACACTATTACATTTTTCTTCTTCATATATCCTTCTATCTTGAGATTTTGAGGAGTGGTCATTCCTGCCAATGCATTACAAGATATGGTTGGATTCATTTCTTATTTCTCTAGAGTTGGTTCCTGGTGTATATCCTCCTCTTTTGATGTTTCTTATTCATTTTCTTCCTCCTCTTCACAATATATATAGAATAATTTATTCTTAGCACACTTATGACCTTTAGTATATTTTCTATCACAATTGTAACAAAGCCCTTTTGCTCTTTTTTCCTCCAATTGTTGTGGATTCAAGATTGTAGGTTGTGGAAGGCTAGGAATAGTGGCTCCACCTGGATGCTTCACCATCATTGATGCAGGTGCTCCCTGATCGCACGACTATCAGCACTTGGGGTTTCCTTCTGGTAACTGCTTGCCCAAAACCTCACCCCAGTCTCTCAGTCTTGATGTTGGTGAAGAAGGGTTTTCACTCTGCAACTTCATATGGCCACGACAAAGTTACTGTGCTACAACGACTTCCTCCATTCACCTTTCTGGTTTACTCATAGCTACCCGACATTGCCTCCTCGTAGAAAGCAACTTATCATTCTCTAGTTCACTTGCAGGGAATGTTTTCTTTCCAATACAAGTTTATACCTTTGAATTTATTGAATTGCGTTTTGGGTTTTCCTGCCGAGGGTCGACTTACTTATTTTTTGTCTTCTTTTTCAGTACGTGGGTTAGTGGCAGCACTTCAACATTATCTGGTTCTATTCATGAGCTTGGTAGTAGACGAGGTTAATTTGTCCTCCCTGGTATCTCCCCTCCTATCATTATGTTCAAGCCATAAAATAAGTTACAGATTTACAAGCTTTAATCATGGTGTGTGTTGTTCATCAACAAGAAAACTAAGTTTTGGAGCTAGCTTGGGTGGCAAATGGTAGGTTCAAACTACCAATGGTGGGTTCACCTCACGACTCTTGGTTCTAGGTGTTGCTTTAGATATTAGTTGTGCCCCAGGTTCTAGACTCTTCTATGACTCCACCTGGATGCTTTTCCACCATTGATGCAATTGCTCCTTGATTGCACGACTATCAGCAATTAGCGTTGCCTTTTGGTAACCACTCACTCAAACCCCCATCCCAATCTCTTAGTCTCAATGTTGGTGAGGAAGGGTTTTCGTTGTGCAACTTCATGTGGCCATGACAGGGTTACTATGCTACAACAACTTCCTTCGTTCACCTTTCTGGTTTACTCACAGCTACCATGGCACTGCCTCCTCGCATCAAGCAACTTATCGTTCTCCAGTTCGCTTACAGGGTATGTTTTTCTTCCAATACAGGTTTATACCTTTGAATTTACTGAACTGTGTTTTGGGTTTTCCTACCGAGGGCTGACTTACTTATTTTTTGTCTTATTTTCCAGTACAAATGTTAGTGGCAACACTTTAATTTTAGGCGATTCTATTCACGAGCTTGGTAGTGGATGGGGTTAATTTCTCCTCCCAGGTATCTCCCCTCCTATCTT
Organism: Pinus taeda; assembly: GCA_000404065.3. Lineage (NCBI taxonomy): Eukaryota > Viridiplantae > Streptophyta > Pinopsida > Pinales > Pinaceae > Pinus > Pinus taeda. The sequence continues at coordinate 99,556 of APFE030184147.1, forward strand.
TCTGTTCAAGCCATAAAATAAGCTACAAATTTACAGGGTTTAATCATGGTGTGTGTTGTCTATATACTGGAAGACTAATTTTTGGAGCTAGCTTGGGTCACAAACAGTGGGTTCATGCCGCCAATGGTGGGTTCACCTCACGATTCTTAATTCCAGGAGTTGCTTTGGCTACTGGTTGTAAATGAATGAAAGTCTCATTGTTTTTCTGCCACTACTAGGTTTAAACCCTAGGGCCTTAAATGATTTTATAGTTCTCTTCTTTTTCCTTAACAACCCTCGTCATAATGATAACAATAGGGTTGGTTTGAAAATTGTTATTAGAGACTTGATTCAATTATTTTTATATTGATGGACACTTCACAGCTCCACTGTAGTGACTCTTCACTGGAATGTAGTCACTGTATTTTCATTGCATAAAAATTAGAATTACGTATGTATAAGTTTATGATGTTGATGGCATTTTGCTATGTTTTGCTTTTGTGGTTACCTTCGTAAGATTTTATTGCTTTATTTTCTTGTGGTTCATAATTTCATATATAGAGTTCTTATTTTTGATTAATGAAATTTTAGTTTCTTACTCAATTACCATTCTCTGCTAGTGTGTGTATAATTAACATAGGGAGTTGCAATGTTGTGGGTAAGTTCCTAGTGCATATAAGAAATTTGTGTCCTTCCAGAACCACCTCTCTGTTACCTCCTCTGGTAACCTTGAGAGGTAAATCCAAAGGATTTTATTTTGTTTTGGTTGTATATCAAACCTCCTGATTTGCTCGGCCTTCCATAGCCAGGGTTAATTTTATAAACCCTACATTGTGATTATGCTTCTTTAACAACTTAAGAAATTTATATAAGGGTTTTCTGTTGAGTCATCTATTTTCTGAAACTCTAGAAAGATTAGTCTGGTACTTGGCCTGCCTAGGAGACTATGTATGAGTTCACGAGCTTCCTAAGCAATTTGACCTGCTATTTGGATTAGCACAAACAAACAGCTTTTATATGTATATTGTGTATTTAATTTCTCTTTTTTCCACATTAGTAGTTAACATAGCACATTTCCAAGTTTTCCTTTCTTATTCATAATAAATATTCTTTTATTACTCAAACAAGAAATACACCTCTTCTAATGGCAATTTTCTTTTCTTTTTTTTCTTTGAATAAGAAACACACAAACTTGGTCTTTAACCTTGTCTTGTAAACTTTCTTTCTACATAAAAGCTAACAAAGTTTTCCTTAAAAGAAACAAAAGCACACAATAATATTCTTTTTTCGGTCCTTCTCTTTACCAGAACTGATTTTCTAGTTCCTGCATTAGAATTCTATTATATAGAAATTATTGAGTGCTAATTTTATTGTCTTCACACTACTAAATAGCTTTGCAAACACTTATCTGTTGGTCGAAATTCCAAAATTTACAGGTGAGACCTTTTCTTCCCAGCCAACAAGGACATGCTCTTACGTCCTAAACCTCCCCCCATGCTCTTCCTCTAGAACAATCTTCTTTTGAAGCAGTTGATTCATTGACCTCGAGATTTTCCTTAGTCCAGCCTAGAATCTTTTTTAATCACAACCAATCTGCCTTCGGAGTGTTTTCCACTGACTCTTAGTTCAGCTCTGGAGTTTCTCCAAGCAACTTCCTCCCCTCTCTCCCCTGCCCTCTTAGTCCTGTGTTCATTTTTCATTTCTCTCTCCTCCTTTACTTTCCTAAGGAACACAAATAATTGTTTCTTCCTTGATTGTTTGGTGGTTAAAAAACTTGTTTTTTAATTCCTCCCGTGATTCCAAATAAAATCATACATTATGTTTTATTTTTACTAAAGTAAGCAAATGTATTTTTATTATAAAGTTCCTCCTAAATTCTACTTAATAAACCCTTAAATACATTGATTATTATCTAGTATTTACAAATAGATTATGAATTGCAAAATACATAAATAATTAATGCAATGAAACAAATATAGACCAAAATCACCATAATGCTAATGTCATAAAAGAGATGGATAGGGTAATCGCTTAGGAAACCATGGTGGGTTTTCCCATAGTTATACGGTTTATTTTTATGTCAGGGAGGGAAACGACACGGTGAGCGTTAAAGCTAACACGTAACCAATTTTTTTATTAAAATGTTTTTTCCACTGTAACCTTTTTCACTCTTCAAATCTGAATTGCAGATGACATGTTTAGATGAAGCATATTATGGGGACAATAAATCCTTTCAAAAAATCAACAAACCTCCAAACCTCCATTAGCTTAAAGTTGAAATATATACACTTATCAGAATTATATATATATATATCACAAATAAAATTAAGTTTTATAGTTAAAATATTTATACGTTATTATAATATTTTAATTAACATTCAAAAATTAATTTAAATACTAAAAATAACACAATATATTTTACACTCTAAAAAATTTGATATTCTCTATTCATGTTAAATCCTTAAAATCAATCAATACTAGTTTTAATTAATTTAATATATAACTATTTACCAACCAATATTTATACTACTGCTGGAACATTGCTTCCATAATAAATTGTAAAGCACACTCGATACAACAAACCAACTGAACTAAATATTTGACCAGGTTCTAATAACTAGTCAAACTTGCTTGCCTAATTGGATCTAGGACCATTTCCACAAATGGAAAGTGGAAAATGCTGTGTAGACAACTGGTGGAGACCGGGAAGCTTCGGGGAAAAGGTTAAAAGGTCGGTAAACTGGCGATCGATGGCGTAGTTCTTTGGTTTGGGATGTTAAACTGCAGGCTAGGCTGTTATAGCGCGTATTGCGTCTGTAATTCCACCACGAGATTTAACCAATCCATGGACTTGTCAGAGGAAATATATTCAACGTTTTTTATTGTCTACTCACTGAGCTTCAGCTTGAGCTTCCCAAGTTGCAATCGAAACCTCTGTAATCCAGCTGTTATGGATGTCACACTCCCGCCTTCAATCCTATACTTAAACACCCTGTTCATCCACAAACATCACATCCCTATGTTGCAGAACCCTGGCAGCTTAAATTTCTGTGCAAAAATCTTTAGATAAGGAAGCCCCTTCTCCGTCCAAGACTATGGGGTCTTCGTCAACAGACACAGGGGCAGGCAGCAAAGATGGATCGATAACTAAGAGTGGGGTCAAGAGGATTCGAACCCAAGACGAGACTGCTCCTTCGCCGCCACCAGAGAGAACATTGAAGGTACAGCATCCAGCATATAGAGGCGTTCGCCGTCGTAGTTGGGGGAAATGGGTGTCTGAAATAAAGGAACCCAAAAAGAAAACCAGAACTTGTCTCGGTTCCTTCGATACACCAGAGATGGCGGCTCGAGCCTACGACGTCGCTGAGGTCTACTTGAAGGGCAAGAAACAGGCTTTGCTTAATTTCCCAGAGCTAATTGATCACATTCCGCGCCCAATTTCTTTGAAACCGCGCCACATCCAGGATGCCGCTGCAGAAGCAGCTGTTGCATTCCATCTTGCAAGTGCAGGGAATTCTGAATGGTCAAGCGACTCCAATAAACGGACACGAGGAAGCCCTAGAAACCCTCCAGTAAGTAATGAGCTCTCCTCCTCACATCAACTGTGTACAGGAATTAGCTCACACTCAGAGACAGAAACTGTCGAGCGATCAGGGCAATTGGATTCTAGTAAGTCGTCATCGGTTTGTACACCAACAGAAAGTGTTGGTGACTCTCAGTGTGCAGTGATGGAGGAAGACTTGTTCGAGTCCTTTAACTTATTAACTGATTTGGCAGAAGCCCTTCTCCTTTCTCCTCCTCTGTTTAGTATTCAGGAAGAGGAGCGCAATTTGGAGGAAGGATTTCTTTGGTCTGATTGTTGAAAGAGAAACCTACCCTAGTTTGTTTAAAATTAGAGACTCTGCTACATGTCTAGTCCTTTACTAATCATTGGCTGACTACATGCCCTTTCCAGCCATGTTCCTGTGTCTAAAATTAGTGAAGAATTACTGAAAAATTGCAGATACATGCATAAACTATGAACAAATCTGGAGAGATATGTACAGAAATCTTCATAAAAATATTGGAAGAATAACTTTCTCTGCTTTTACTCTTGTTCTTTTTCATTTCATCTGCATGTATTTATACATATCAAGCCCATTTTATAACAGCTCTGTCGCCCTGCATTCAAATACCAAACTCGTTAAAAGGGGAAGATCTGCTTTTCTAACGACCAAACAGCCTGGGACAAGCTACAAGCATCCAAGAGGTATCAGAGATTTTTAACTCGGAGAGTCCCTAATAACAGTCAACCTATTGATCTTCAAATATAAAGATCAATATCTTCATTAATGTTTTTTTTGGTAGTTTGACTGTTTGGAAACACGGTTTGTTCTGCCATGTAATTAGTTTCAATATATTCTCAAGAGATGGTGGTAAAGTTTAAATGGTTAGTGTTCCTATTTAGTTTTGTTTTTCTATTTAATTATTTTCAATTTCAAGAGATATATTTGGTTAATTGTGATAATTTTGTGATAAAGTTCAAACAGTTGTAAGAAGAGCTTTGGCGTAAATCACATATAGAAAGACTTTTGTCGACGCGTTTCGAACCAACCAGTGTGTTCATCAGGACAATGAGCGTTTCGAACCAACCAGTGTGGTTCATCGTCCTGACGATGAACCACACTGGTTGGTTTGAACCACACTGGTTGGTTCGAAACGCGTAGACAAAAGTCTTTCTATATGTGATTTACGCCAAAGCTCTTCTTACAACTATGATGAACTCAATTCTACAAAGTTCAAACAGTAAATGTTTTTGGCCATGTTGCGGCTCCATTATTACTAGTCACTAATTATTAATATATCTAAATTAAAAGAAATTTGTTTTTCTAAAAAAATATCTTAGCAGATTTAGCCAAAAGGTCACTTCCGGTGAATTTACTAAAAACCTAACCCCAAAAATGTGAAGAGAATTAATCCCATAACTTTTAAATTAAAAATTATTAGATTTGAAAAAACTTCATTAATTCTCATGATCCTCAGGAAATTATGTCTTCTTTGTGACAACTATCAATGAAAGCTCAAGCTAAACCTCGCTGAAAGGCTCAGTGAAAACATCAACTAGATTTTCATTTGTCACAATACATCGAATCAGGTTCCTTTCACTGCAACATTTCTTTTACAAAATGATAAAGTTTTGATCCAGCATAGTAAACAGGGTTTCTTATTAATTTCATAGTGGTTTGGTTTTTACAACTGTAAATGTAGGCGCTCCTGGATTTTCTAACTTTGTCTTCCAAGATGATGTTTTCAACTTCAATGGAAAAAACTCAAACTAAGCTGCTTCTTAATGCACCAAGCAACAATGTTTATCCAAAGGTGAATGGATCACAAATAATACTGCATAATATTTTGTTTTCAATTTAAACAGAATAGAACTTACAGTAAGTGGCTTCTTAATGCAGCAAGCAACAGTGCTTATTCAAATGTGAATCCATACTATGCAGTGGCTTTTTAACCAATGGACAACCGGCCCAATCATAATTTAAAATTTAAGCAACATGTCAACTCCATAATAGAACACGTTAATTCCTATTAATAGAATATTAATAGGCTCAACCTTGTTGCTTTCCGTTGATTTTTAAATAGCCAGCCCTCAATTGGCCAAGTACATGGATTTATTATGTTTTGTCTTATCTAGTTGCAGCAATTCAAACTCCCACCAGAAAGTGGCATTCACCTCCTTTGTATAATTACTAATTCTAGACTTTTAACTTTATACTAATGGATTAGATATTGATTTACATCTATGCATGCTGAACCTTTAACTTGGACATTCATTAGGAGTAATTATGGTTCTTCCTTCTCTCTATCTCAATGCGTAAGCACTAATGTATTTATTTTGGATTTTTTATTTTTTTTTTGCAATAAATCATATTGATATTATTTATCAAATTTGTAACATTAGGTGATCAACACACATGAGATTAACACAATGTTTCCAATCTCCTGTGGGGTGATATCACTGGAAAATTACATGACGGGAATTCCTTAGAGAACACAGTCGACAGATGAGCTAACAGGGAATAGGATATTACAAAGGATTATTATCAATGAATATAAATGGGTGTGCTAGGCACCAGACCGGGAGCCACATGCTCTTCATGTGGCATGCTGGAGGATCATTGGACGAGAAATTTAGAAACCAAACGTATAGCATTTACTTCTCACAGGTGGTGGAGGTTAAATCACTGCATTGTGCACAAGATTCAGTTGGTAGCATGCCTCATGTAATTCTAAGCTTACGCTACCCATCCTATGGCAGATTGGTGGATCGCAACATCAACACTGATAGAGGGAGGAATTTCATTTATGGAAAAATAATGAAGGAATGTTGTGACAATGAGAAACATGGGATCTCGAGAACTATCGAGCTAGAGATGAAGACAAACTCATTTCCTCATCCATGTTTCCACGCTCTCCCTTTCATGTTGCTCACTCCTTATATAAGCATTCTCATGACTGCAGGGTGTTGACACTGGTGTGGTAAGGTGGTCATATATGAGCCTTCTCCTGCATGGGAAGGAGGTATAGTTTGTGTATTTTGCTTTCCGGTTTTACAATTCAGTTTCAATCATGGTGGAAGGAACCTAAGGAGTTTCGTCTGTTTTCGAGTCTATGTCGCTCCACATAACTATTGTTTATTGGTTGCATTATTCATTAGGAACAAAGGAAAATGTTTTTTGACTTCTTCCTTCACAATTTGGGGTCTAGTTTGACTTTTGAGTTGGTTGCGGTTTTACCCTTGGCGGATCTCCAACATTCAGAACTTGCTGGCATATCCTTTCACTGCCTAGTTTTGGTTTGTGGTATGTGGTATCAAGGTACATTTTCTATTTGGTTTTAGTCACGGTGTGGCTCGAGCCTTTGGTCAAATTTCTTGTAGTAGTATCACTATTCAGGCTCCACAAACAATCTTCTTAGGTTTTTTGTCTTCCTTAGTACACTGGGTATTTCCTTCCTTCTTACACCGGGTAACAGAAAGTTTGGGGCACCAGGGTTTTCATCTATACATAAGTTTGGGGTTGTTTGGATTCATATTACAAACACATCCAGTTTTTCATCTTCTTTGTCCTTTAGGTTTGGAGGTTTATTTACAATAGAGGTCTTCCCATCCTAGTTCGCTCGAAGTGCGTCTCTATACCATGCTCGTTTTTTTGCAGACGTATCAGTTATATGGATCCTTGGCAGTGTTTGCCCAGCTGCAAGGGTAGTAGCTCTCCTTGCCCATCACCGACAAGAGGACGATGTTTATTTCAATGGGAATGAGTGGCACGTTTCTTTGATGCAATTCCACTCGAAGTCCGGAAGGAAATACGTTAGCTAGAGGCAAAGGAGTTTGGCAAACGTGCCTACTTTTCTGACTCATAGATTGGAGGGAACAATCTAAAATGAGTTCTTGACTCAGGCAAGTTTCGTAAAAGAAGACTGCACTTTATTCACTCCATTACTCATCATCGTCAGATGAATACTCTACTTACTATGGTAATAAGAGATAAGAAAATTGACAATTACAAGTTGTTTGCAAGTCAGGAGGAGATAAAAGAATCCTTCAGGACATCCGATATAATTTGGATGATATAGTGGTCAGACTGTCTGCCATTGAATGTCATGTGCTCTCAGAATCAAATACTGAATCCAATGAACAACTTGCAGTGCTGACAGTTATCAATGATCCAGTTCCAACATCTCCTAATGCCAATAGTTCAACAACATCGCTGTAATTATCTTGAACTAAAAAGTCCACTCTCCAACTGCTTTATGAGTCTCATAGTGAAAGTCTATGTTTTTTGTAAAAGACCTCATTACTTTTTTTTTCAATTCTAGTATGTAGAAGATATATATGTAAAGGAATATAAACTATTGTTTTTTTTCTAGGACTGGTAAACTAGGTGAACTAAATTGTCAACAACTACAGTCCTCACGAATCTTAGTCAGTCATGGGTAGATGATATTTTTTTGGAAAAATTTTGGTCAATCTAGACCTACCAAGTCATCTAGATATCTTATAAAGTTTTACTTTATGGAAAATTTTTCCATGTAAACTATTTTCTTTTGACGAGTAATAAAAATCAAAAGAAATATTTACCAAAAAAATGCACATTGTTTCCAAGATCATCTTCTTTATGTACAAGTTAGTATTGTTCATACTTTTATGAGTCCCCTTTTCCATGGAAAAGTCATGTATTCTTTATACCAAATTCTAGGAGCTTGTTTATAGCCATATAATTCTTTCTTTAACTTGCACAATAAATGTTTTTTCCCTTTCTTTATAGAACTTTGAGGTTGCTCAACATAGACTTCTCCTTGTAATTTCTCATTATTGTTTAACATTCCAATGCAAGGTCATCCTCACTCAAGTACTTTTTGCATTCATTTTGAATTCATAGGTAAATGTGGAAGTTTTAGAAGAACATTTAGTTTATATTTCAACATATGAGCATGTCTAATTTTCCTTAGGCATGCATTTTAATGTTGAGGCCTACATTTTCTCAATTGTTGAAATATGGATAATTTTGTTTTCAAATGGAATAATTGAGTTGACACATGTTTAAAAAAAATACTCTAAATAAAAAACAATGTCGACTATAATAAAAACATAAGTGAATATACATATTTGGTCATGTTTAATTAAAGACATTATAAAATATTAATAATCCCACTCTTACTTGATGTTGGGTTTTGATTGAAAACTGGTTGCGGAAAGAAGAAAGTGAGAAGTGGAAAATGAAAGATGGACTGAGCCTTTATTTTGGGAATTGTTAAGCGAGTGTGAACACAAGCTTGACAACATCAAGCGAGAATGAGTTAAGTTGATTTTATCAAGGCGTGGAGTGAAGTTTGACAATGTCACAAGAAATAGATTGATCCTGTCAAAGCGTGTGAATTAAGTTTGATGGTATCAAGGTAGTGTATTGATTGAAATTGTCAACAGGAAAAAAATATAAAAGAAGTTCTAAGGCGAGCCATGGAATATAGAGATAGACATGCACAAAAACACAAAGAGGTTGAAGAAATAGGTCATCATGTTGTTGGAATTCATATTCATGTTATGATCATATGTTCATGTATTTGTAATTGAGGATCTGGTGGGATTGATGTATCAAATATAGTTGTAAGTCTATGGATCTATGATTGTAAATCTTTTTTTGGCCTAATGTTAATAAAAGGAGACAATTTGTAGGGAGATATATTGTATGATGCAAGTGATCATTTACCTACTTAATTTTTATTTATTTTTAAATTCATGTATAAGTTCATGTGTAATGACTTTTTAGTTTTCTCTCTAATGGTTCTTGTCTTATATAAATGGTAAATGTATTCAGTCCCTGTTAACATTCTTAAAAGTGTTGGTAATGCTTCTGGTGAGACATTCTTCCCTTGTGGATTATTGAAAATGCTAGCACAAGTTAGAATACAGCAGAGCCATTTTTTTGGCGCCTCCAACAGAACCCTGGTCTTTGAAATATTTTTCGCCAAAAAATGGTTCCGTTTCTGTGTCATTGAAATTTAACTAGGGTTTATTTTATAATGGTGAGTAGGATCTTAAAGAGTAGTATTAAGACACAGTGGGAGGAAAAGTGTGACACTTTCATTCTTCAACAAGTAGAGTTACAACAAAAGGATCTTGATTGGCTTCGCAAAGAGATATTTTTCTATGAGTTTGCTAGTGATTAGTATGAAATATTTTGGGTCGAATTCCACAAAAAACTATATCATTGGTTGCGAGGGTTGCATAATTCTTTAAGAAATCAAATTTTTGGATGGACCTTTCGGAATTGGACTTCATAAAATATAGCTACACTACACTGGCTAGATCATGACCTTACTAGAGCTGTTGATTTATGGGTGAAAACTACAGTGGAAGGGTATATTATTGAATTTGTTGTAGAAAACCATAAGTCCTCTAAAGTAGAAGCAGTTTTCAGGTTTGGGTTGAGAGGAATATTGTTGAAGAAAATCCCTCTGTGGATCAAGATCTTATTGGTGGAAGAAAGATTGCTACCCTTCCCTTCAACTAATATGGTAGCCTAAAACCCTTGCGCTAGGGGAAGGATTTTGGGGGAGAAGATGACCTATTTTGGAATATAGAAAAGAGTTGTGATGGAAGGGGAAGAAAGATGGAATGCTAGAGATTTTAGGGTAATAAAAAGGGCTCGTATATATGAGGAATGGATGGAGAGAAGGACGATGGAAATGATAAAGAGATGACAAGAATTGAAGTAGATAAAGGAAGTGTTGGACAACCCAAAGTTTCGAAAGAAAGGATTGAGAGGATATGGGAGTTCTAGTAGAGGAAAGGAAGCTAGAGAAAGTGAGTTCAGAGAAAAAAGTTGTGATGATGATTCCCATCAAGAATCAGGTGAAGATCGAACACTAGACTAGAAAACCACGGTGACCAGCCCTTGTACCCCTATAGATGAAGACATGCATTTTGTGATGCATAAGTTGTTCCAAGAAGACATTCCTTCCCGTGAAATTAGTACTCTACAAGATAATAACACGTTTGGTTCTCTTCCATCCCTTCCTCTTGTGCTTTATCAAAATCTACCAAGTTTCCTCTTGAAGGTTTCTAAGACTCTGAATTTTCAGAGTAACACAAAGTAAATGAAATTGGTAGTTCCTCTATTAGTAGTCAGCAAAATCTAGTGAATATTTTTCAACATGGTCCAAAAGGGTTTATTTTAGTTTTTCCTAGTTCTACTGCAATGGATGGTAATGTAGTGGGATCTTTCACTTGATACCTTGAGTTTTGGGGACGAGAAGATGAAGATGTTAAACAACACTGGTACTTATGTGAGGCCATTTGGAGATCCATAGCAACTCCATATGCAACTAAGTTAGTTGAATTCCAGACTACATTAACAAGAAGATCCCTTCAATGTTACATCAGGTTTATACAGCCCCCTCAAAATTTGACTTTGGATGTATTGAAAGAGGAGTTTATTAAGGAATTTAAACTACCTCTGTCCAAGCAATAGGGTTTGAATAAGTTGTGGGATATCAAGCAAAAGGAAGGAGAATCTACATGGGAGTGCATGCAAAGGTTCAAAGATGTTGTAAGGAAACTAACCCACCTTATCCATCCAGATCATCAGAAAAAGTGTTTCATTCAAGCTTTGTTACCATTAACGAGAATACCCTTGACACAATAAAATATTGCCAATTTAGTAGAATCCTTAGAGAAAGATATGAAAATTGAGCCTATGGTAGGATATCCTGGCCACTTTAAGTCAAGCTCTATTCCAACGATCTTTCTCTAACTAATTTGCAGAACCAAATTGTTATTTTGACTCAGAAGTTGAAGGAGATGAATATTAAGAAACCTAGACATCATCAAGTTTGGTGCATAGGTTTCTACAACAAGGTTCACCATGTTAAGAGTGTCTAAGGTTGTGGGGTGCGCGATCTTCTAATGTTCCTTTAGGACCTTGTCCTCCATAGAAATGGCCTTTAGAAGGATTTGTGCAAGTATCTTCAATTGTTCCTTTCCACGAACACACTCAATATCACGCCTTCCCATATCCACAAGGTACGTCTTATAATGAATACTATGAAATTTTTTGTTCTCATGATAGTTCGCCTTGGTTATGCCCCATATTGCAGAAATATTTGAATGTTCCTAATTCCATATTTTTTGAGTTATGTTGATCTAGGGGATAAAAAATATACTCAAAAACCAAAGTGCCCAAATCTCCTGAAAGTAGTGCCAAATCATATATCTCATCTTTCTGATTCCAACGATGCTTGAATCATCTCAATATGACACCATATGTGAAATCTATCGTGTTTTGAAGTTTTTGGAAAACAATTAAAAATTCAACTTGCAGGGTTGACTGGGCAACCGACTAGGCAAGACGTACAATGATGTGGCACCGATTTCAGCAGGGTGACTATGCAAGTATGGTGGTGAGATGAGTCAATCTCATGTTGTCACATGGCATGATTATATAGGGACAATTGGCAGTTTTCTATTGGTTGTTGAGTTTTGGTTTTGGCTAATCGTAGGGAGACACATGGCCCTATGAGAGGATCCTACATGGGCCTCGCAATACATGCAATTTTTTTTATGGGCCAACCATCCTCGATGGGGTTCAAACCCACAACCTCACAATACACAACCGTTTGACTTACTGTTCCACCACAATGCCTCTTGTTATAACTATATGGTGCATTATATTTATTTTTTAATCATTCCACTATTTGGGGGGAGAGGGTGTTCAGGGCAGCTAGCTCGCCTGACTGACCTAGCCCCAAGTTTTATGTTTTGTGATATAACCAAGTGTAAGGCAGAGGGGGTAGGGAGTTAGCCCCAGCCCCCGGTTCCAACAATCACCAGGTAACTGTTGGCAATGAATGTGAAGGAGCGGGGCACATGGCACCCTGCTCACACCCCAACCACAACCATATGATAACACACATGACCAAATGCTAGAGGCAGTGGGTGCATGGCCTCTGGCCTATGCCCCTAGCTACATTGAATGCCACGTGACTGACAGGAGGGCAGAGGAATAGGGCGCGCAGGCCAACTAACGGTCCGATAAATTTCTCAATTAATGACGGGAATCAAAGGCGAACCGATGCTAGTTTGTCGCCTGGTGGATCCTCCAAAGGAGGAATTTGTTTCCAGTTTAGCCAGTTTGGTGAATTTGCAAAATGAATAGCAGGGAAGTGAACAAGGAGGCCTAAATTTTCCATTTTTAAGCTTTTCTGAGCTTAAGAACAGCCTGCACAGGAGTTTTTGGGTGTTCTAGACACAACGGTAGTTTATTTTTCTGATTTGAGCATTGTATGTTGATTTAATTGACATTTTGAGCATATAATTTAAAGGGATATCATTGGAATCTAGAACCGGAGATGTAGCCCAGAAGGGGTGAACTCTATCATCAAATTGTTGTTTATGATGCTGCTTGTTGTTTATTTTTCTCTTTTTAAATCTACAAAACTTAACTAAAATTACAAATTTTATGTGTTTTTTCAAATTTGATCCATTTCCCGCAAGACCTAAACTACCTCACAAACATTTTCAGAAAAATTTCAATTTTTAATTACATATTAGTTTGGTATCAGAGCGTGGTTGTTTTGAAGGTTTGACAATTTTTGCAAGTGTGTTTCTTGAATGATTACAAGGTCTAAATGGAGAAGGGGAGAAGGAGTGCTTGAAGAACCAAACCCTCAAATTGGTTCAAGGAGGTCACAAACTCCAAAAACTCCACCAGTCATGGCACATGAAGAAGGATAGCGCTGATGTTTGAGGATGAGAGGGATTTCAGAAAGGCTTTCTATGATGTGTGTGACATGGTGAAAGTGTTGTATAATGAGAGGATAACAAGGTTGTAAGGAGAGATCTCAAATCATCCGAAAGGTAATGGTAGTGATGGGAGCAAGCCTCCACCCCCACCTCCTCAATCACCTCCATATTCACCTCCATCCTCACCTCCTTCCTCACCACCTTCAACACCTAGACATACTCCTTGATCCAGGGGATAAAAAATATGATCAAAAATCGAAGTGCTCAAAATCGGTCAAATTTGGCACCAAATTGTAGATCTCATCATTTTCATTCCAAGGATGCTTGAATTTCCTCGATCTAACACCGTATGTGAAAGTTATCGTGTTCTAAATTTTTTGGAAAATAATTAAAAAATCAACTTGCAAGGTTGACTGGGTTACTGAGTGGGTAGTACTGATGTCAGGTGGGCCAATCCTATTCTAACATGTGGCAGAGCCATATAGGCCTGGTTGGCAGAATTTCATTGGTTGGTAAGTTTTAGGTACATCCAATCAGGAGGCGCCATGTGGCCCAATGGGAGGGCACCATATGGCCCTTAGGACTTGTGCAATATTTTTTATGGTTACTGGCTGACCCTACCAGAATCGAACCCACAACCTCACATTGAACAACCAATCTCCAAATGATTATACCACTAGAGGCACTCATTATAACTATACGAGCTATTTTTATTTATGGTGTAACCATGTTATGGGTTGGGGGGGCAAGGGAGAGGGGGCGGAGGGGGCACAAAGGCAGAGGTGGAGGGGGTAAGCAGTTAGCCCAACTGCCAATTCCAACAAACATCATGTAACCACCAATGGGGGCTACGAAGTAGGGTTGGCACGTGGCACCTAGCCTGCAACCACATGGCCCACACATGACCAGGAGCACAAAAGCCAGTGGGTGCGTGGCCAATGGCCTATGCCCCTGGCCACTTTGAACCCCATATGACCAATCCTAGGGCTAAAGAATCAACATGTAAGCCTTATTGGCACGATTAATGATTCAAAAACTGCACCATTTTTGGTGGAATTTTGCTGCACATGTGCCAATTTGTCACCTGGTAGTTCCGCCAAAAGGAGAATCCTTGCATGTTTTCCCGTTTTGTCATTTTGCATGACATATATCTGAGAAATGGAGGAGGAGGCCCAACTTGGCCATTTTTTAGCCTTTTTGAGCCCAAGAAGAGCCTATATAGGGGTTTTTGGGTGTTCTGAACATAATGACAACATTATTTTTGTGATTTGAGAATTATATGATGATGTAATTGACATTTTGAGCATATGATATAAAGGGCCAACATTGGAAGTTGGACCTAGAGACATAGCCAAGAAGGGGTGAAATCCGTCATCAAATTGTTGTTTTGTGATGCTGCATGTTGTCTATTTTTCTTTGGTTAAATCTGCAAAAATTAACTAAAATTTTAAAGTTTATGCGCTTTTGCAATTTCAATCCATTGCCCACAAGACATAAACTAGCTTGCAATTTTTTTCAAGAAACCTTCAATTTTAATTTTAGATCACTCCTAGATCTCGAAAAGGACATGCTAAGTTTCCTTTACTTAAGCTTAATGTCAAGTTTGAATTGCCTATGTACAATGGGGAAGTAAATTCTAAAAAGTTGGATAATTGGGTTCATCAAATTGAAGTCTATTGCAAGATTCAAAAGATTGATGATGATGTTACAAAAATCCAACTTGCTTCTCTTCATTTGGAAAGTGCAATTCTCATCTGGTGGGAGTCCAGAACTCAAGAAGATTTGAAGAAAAGTGGTAAAATTATCTCTTCTTGGAATGATTTTATAGTTACATTAGGAAGGCAATTCTATCCATTAGGTTATATGCAAAAAACTATTATGGATTGGAAAATTTTTAGACAAGCTAAAGGTCAGAGTGTCCAAAATTACACACAAGAATTTGGAGAGCTTTAATATTGTGTGTTGATTTGTCTTCAAAAGACACTCTCCTTAAATACATAGGTGGATTACATAGTTATTTGACACATACTATACTTATATTTAATCCCACCAATCTAGATGAAGTATGTGTTCAAGCAAATCACTTAGAATCAAGAGGCAAGAATGTTCCTCAAGATACTAGCAAGAAACCTTCCAAATTTGGAGACAAAGGAAAGGGGAAGTTTAAAGACAAAGGAAAAAAATGTTATAGTTAGGAAAGAAGGAGAAAAAATTACCTATAAACACTGTTCAAAAGAAGGCCATGATGAAGAACATTGTTGGAAATTACATCCAAAAATGAGACCAAAGAAGTTCAATAACAAGGGGAAATAAAAGACTGCTACAACAATTCAACAAGATCTACAATCTGATTTAGGGGATGAAACCAAAATCACAACCATGCAAATGAAAGGTAAAGCTTCTAATGCAAGTACTAGTTCTTCTAGTAAGCCTATTGAGTCTCAGGATGATAAAGAAAGAAGTGAGATTTTTCAAATCAGGGTTGTTACATAACATATAAAAGTTGATACATCCCTTGATAGTGGATCCCAGGTCAATCTTATTTCTAAAGAAATTGTCGAGAAACTAAATCTAGAAACTAATCCTCATTCTAAACCTTACCCTTTGGGTTTGGTATGTGATGATGCCAAATTACAAGTGACAAGAAAATGTAAACTCAAATTCGCCATCACTACAAACTTTATAGATGAGGTAGAGCTTGGTGTTGTACCACTTGACATATGTGGAATTGTTTTAGGGAGTCCATACTTGTTTGACCGAAAAGCCATATTCTATCGTCATGAGAACAAATATCATATTTTTAAAGATGGAGCTGAGTATATTGTTAGATCACATCACAATAAGATGAACTTATCTCTTGTAAGTGCTAGTCAAATGAAAAGGCTTGTAAATGCTAGTAATTTTGGGTTGTTGATGATTAAAGCTAAAGATACTGTTGAATATGAAGCTTTCACATGATGCGATTCTAAACTCAATCATGAATTGGTTGAAGTTGTTAACACTTATGACAAGATGTTTTAGGAACCTAAAGGGTTGCCTCCTAAAATAGGAATCCAACATGAGATTCATTTGTAGCAAGATGCACTACTTCCAAACATTGGCATGTATAGAATTTCAATTTCAGAGGATACAGATTTCAGGAAGCAAATTCAAGAGATGCTTGAAAAAGGGGTCATCAGGCCTAACACATCTCCTTGTGGGTCTCTTATTGTCTTGGTTCCAAAGAAAGATGGTGCATAGTGCATGTGTGTGTATTTTAGAGCTTTGAATACGATCATAGTAAAGAATCACTATCTTCTTCCTCACATTGTGTTGAAGGCTTGAAAACATCTACCTCAACATCGAGGGAAAGCACCTGGTCAGGAAATGAGGATAGCTCCTTTTTTGTTTGGAATAGTGGCTCTGATTGAGTTTATGGGACCAGTTTCCCTTAATAAAAGATAAAAATTGGATGTGATATATAAGTGTGGGATTGATTATATGAATGAAACTAAGAAACAAAAATACATAGACTTAAACTATCTATCCCGAGAAAGCTATTTTCTGTACATATGACTTATAAATATATCACATTAACCATGATAATATAGATCATCAAATCCTTTGTGAAGTTAAAATATATAAAGATAAGTAATTTAATTAAATAACTAATTAAATCAATTATTGAAACATTTCACACATATCAGATATCATTTTTCATTCATATACTTAAAATATTTCAATTAAGCACATGATCAATAGTGATAAAGCTTAACTTCTTGCAAACATGTACATGATAAACACAAATACAGTAACCATTTAAATCATAAATAGAGTACTATTATTAAGATAATAGTACCTGATAAACGTTAACTCTACTCATAAGTGAAATAGTAGTGGTTCCTCTTTCTATTAATATTCCTCCAAGATACAGTAGTGAAAACTAGAAGCTTTCTCATAGAAATTCAAAACCCTTCCTTCATAACAATGAAGGGGATTTATAGTTCGTAATCAAAACACAAATCTAGAAAAGTGCCATAGAATGATGAAGTCGTTTTAACAAACCATACTAAAAATAATAAAAGTAAATGACAATAATCGATTGCAATTGCAACAACTTGACTATCCATTCGCTGCTGAATCTCATATATATCTGTCATTTGGATTTTAATTCAGGTGGATGATGGAGTCATATATGCATTCGTGTAGTGAATAACGTATCTTAAAGTGCTGAAAGTAAATGAGTAATGGTGTTGGAGAGACGTCTCAATATCATCCATTGATTATATAGTTTGAGTAGGAAATGCCAATGGCATTCCAAGTCAATCTTTGATAGATATTTGATCCTCTTAGCCTTCTTTTTCAATGATTCTTCCCATGCTTTAGTGACTAATTTTACATTTGGCAACAATTTTAGGAGTTCTTTAGCCAAAGGATTGATTTTCTACCCACGTGTTTTCCTTTCTCAGTCTCTGTTACAACATTCTCTTTAGCTTAGAATTGTGTTGTGGTACATGGCAGAGAGTCTTTGGAAATCTTGGATCGAACTATTACTTTCTCCTTATTGACCCTAGGTTCATCCCTATTTCAACCAAATGGATCTTAGTAGTTCTTTTATTAAACTCAGACAAAAACCGATTTGAAATCAAAACATAACAAACTTCTCGCAAAACCAATGAAAACATACTTTTCAATATTATAACAATTGCCCCATATGGAAGTGACAAGTGGCAAGAACCGTATGGTATCGAAGAAAGGTTCATCGCAAATTTTAAAATGAGACAACATGAAAAACTTGCGATATAGGTAGCTCTAACACAGAGCAGATGTGAAACCATATTCAACTATTTTTGATAACTACATTAGATCCACAATATTGAAGCTTTGTTTCAGCGATGTGACATTGAAGGTCTCATTCAAAAGTTCCTATTAGATAGGCACATGTGAAATTCTTCTTAATCAATGTTAAAACACATGTCAGATCCAGATACCGAAGTGAAGAGTATGCCGGAGATCGGAGGTCGGAGGCGACTGGTTATTGCATATCGGAGATCGGTGGATGGAGGATATTGGAGATTGATGATTGGAGCTTTGGATATGAGTGACATGAGCATCATTTTAAAAATGCCGATATTGAAATCCCTAATATCATACATGGAAATCCTGTGGGGTCAGTATTTTTTGTTATATTTGCAAAAGAGTGCGTTTATTACTTTTTAGGCTTAAACTTTTGAAAAATCATTTAAATAAAGTTTTAATTTTTAAATTTTTAAAAGAGGCCATGTTATCATATTTGTAAAATCCCGATCAAGTTTCTTCCGATAAGGGATTTTAAACATAAGCCAATGCTTGCAAATACGCGTGATGAACCTAAGTTCCAATAAAGGTTTCAATAAGGCAGATTTATCATTTTATTCATGTTTTTGGAAAAATACAACTAATACTATCTTATTTTATTTGAACTTAAATGATTTTATCCTAAACTAAAAAGGCCCCCCCATATTTTATTTGTTCTACTATTAACTATAATGGGGGCTGTTGCGGGATTTTATCCCCTAAGGCTCTTGGGTGGAACCCTAGCAGACTGAAAGTTGTCTAAATCAAGAAACATGCACACACACAGCC
>APFE030184147.1:130019-150927 GCA_000404065.3 Pinus taeda
TAAATGAAGCTTTAAACAATTAAACAAGAAGACTTAGAAAGATAAAAATCTTTAAGTTTTGATTGATAAAAAATTACTCTGAATAAAATAATTCATCATGTTGTGAATTATCTCATAACTTGTTTATTGATGAAAATCTTTATTATCTTGTTGGTCATTCAATCAGTTTTAAAGATAAATTTAAGAACTATAGAAGCTTAACTTTTAAGATAGACCTATTTGTCACTGATAGAGCCATTGTTGTCAGGAGGCGTCCATAGCCTCGACAGGGTTACCGTTTAACCACAGATATACCAGTATCCCATCCATTTATAGTAAGTTTCTTAGGTGTTTTTTAATCTTTTCTTTATTTATTTTTTTAAGTTTTCTTGAAAGCCATTGTCCTGGCCTCGTAACCAGATTATGACAGTGCCATTCATAAGTTATAATGATATTGAACAAGTCGACTCATGATCAAACCTCTTGTCTTACAGTTATATAACCGTAAGCCATTATCCTGGTTTGGTGGCCAGTATTGATAATGCCAGTATCATCAGTTTCCCATGATCATGGTAAGTTGGCTTATGATGAGACCTCTTATCTTTCAAGTTTTATATATTTTCGAATTACCCTATAAAATTTTTAAAATTAGTGGATGGAGAGGTATATTCACTCAAGAGTAATGGATGACAATGGAAGCCAAAAGATGCTAAAACTTCAAAATAGCCTTTACTTTTTAAAGAGAACTTTTCGTGACCAATCATAGGATAACCAAGCTTTATAGAGTTTTCAAGTTATGAAATATTCACAATTTAATGGATATAAATATTTTAGAGTTAGATGAAATACTAAACTTCAAAGTTATAATCAATCTTTTATAGATATCTTATCTAATCATTCAAATTTCATGTAAATAATAAGAGATCGGAATGCGAAGAAAAAAATGTATTACATAACATAACTAGGACTAAAGACACCGATCTATACATGTGGTTATTTAAATATCTACAGGAGGATAGGTATCCTTAAGAAAAATAATTTTTCAAAACTAGCCCATTAACGGGAAGAGCATCCCTGTTTCCCTATATATCTTGGAGGATGAATGTTGATGAGCCTAGTTTGTCAACAATCTAAAATGGACCTAGCCATAATTTTTGAAACTTAGTGTGTTTACCTTTTTCTTTATGAGCTTTGTCCCATTTCAGAACTAGATCGCCAATTTCAAAATTCTTGTTGTTAACTAAACTTGTATCAAAAGAAGATTTACGACCTGGTGAGCTTGGTATCTAGAGGTTTGACCAAAATGTGCTTAGGAACCTTCTATCTTGATAAGATATATTGGTATTTGGGATCCCACAATGTACTCATACTCGTTCAAAGAAGAGTTTGGCAGTGTCCTCCACGGTGATACTCTTCTTGTAGGCCGCCAATATAACCATCTTAGAAATTCTGTCCACAACAACAAATACACAATCATTACCATGTTTGATAGAAGGGAGGCCAAACATATAGTCCATGGAGATGGATTCCCATGGCTAGCTGGGAACAGACAGATGAGTGTATATGCCTTGCTTCTTGATGGATGACTTGGTGATGGCATAGGCAGTGCATGATCTAATATATTTCCCAACATCCATCCAGAGTTTGGGCCAATAGAAGTACTTTTGTACTACACCCATAATTTTCTCCACCCCAAAGTGTCCTACGATCCGATTGTAGTGCGCCTCCCAAATTCGTTTGGCATGCTCGTTCGAAGGAACACAAATGTGGCCAAGGTAGCATAATAATGCGTCCTACAGGTGGAAATCAGGAACTTTCTTCCCATCTACTAGAATTTGGTATGGGGAGGTGAAATCTAGATCATTTTTGTATAGTTGTGGCCAATGAGAGGTCCCATGACCATAAGAGTTGAGAATAGTAGTCAGTGCTGCAATTGGGGGCCGACTGAGACAGTTTGTAACATGATTGGTGCTGCCCTTTTTGTATTTAATGTTCAAGTGGAATTATTGCAGATATGTAGACCACTTATGATGGCGATCATTTTGCAACTTCCCTTGTGTCTGCATAAAATAAAGAGGTCTGTGATCGGTGTGGATTTCTGTCTCCTTCCTCAAAATGTAGTGATTTCTGTCTCCTTCCTCAGAATGTAGTGCTTTCATTGTTGGCAAGCCTACATGATGGAATACATTTCTTTATCATAGATGGGGCACTTTCGAATTGCATCGAAAAGTGTCTCACTATGATAGGCCACTAGATGTTCATGATGGGTGAGGACTACACCAATAGTATAGTCTGAGGCGTCTGTCTTCATTTCAAATGGTTGTTGCAAGCCTGGTAGTGTGAGTATCGGTCTAAAGCAGAGGGAACGCTTCAACTCAATGAACACCTTGTATTGGGACTCAGACCAGGAATTTTTTTCTTTCACCCTGCCTTTAGTAATCTGAATCAAAGGCCAAAAAAGCTACGAAGATCCGTTAGAGTGGTCGAGGTTTTCCAATCCCGATTGACTTGGATCTTGGTTGGGTCCACATGCACGCCACGCTCATCTATGATGTACCCCAAGTATTGGACCTGGATCATGCCAAACGTGCATTTCTCCAAGTTTGC
Source organism: Pinus taeda (assembly GCA_000404065.3). Lineage (NCBI taxonomy): Eukaryota > Viridiplantae > Streptophyta > Pinopsida > Pinales > Pinaceae > Pinus > Pinus taeda. The sequence goes on from APFE030184147.1 coordinate 132,606, forward strand.
ACACATTTTGTGTTGTTGAAGGGTTTGAAGGACCTGTTGAATGTGTTGCAAGTGTTCTTCCCAACTCTTGCTGAAGATGAGGGTGTCGTCCAAATGAACCACCATGAATGATTTGGTGAAGGGACGCAAGGTGTCATACATTAACCTCTTAAAAGTAGTAGGGGAATTTTTCAACTCGAAGGGCATAACCAACCATTCAAAAAGGCCTTCCTTGGATTTAAAGGCAGTGTTCCATACATCTGTAGGCTCTATTAGAACCCAGTGATAACCATACTTTAGATCGATCTTGTTCAAATAATTTCCCCCTTGAGTTGGTCCAATAGGTCATCAATCTGTGTGATTGGATACTTGTTCCTAACAATCATTTTTTTAATGCCTACTAAACAATGCAGAGCCTCCAGGTTCCGTCCTTCTTTTGTACCAGTATAATCGGGCTCCCATAAGGTGAAGAACTTGGTGGGATGTGCCGTTTTTGTAGCAACTCTTGGATTTTCTATTTGATCTCTTCATTCTCTATAATGGAGCGGTGATATATCAGTTTGTTGGGTAGAGGTGCTATGGGAGTTAGATTGATTGAATGCTTGACCTCACAATGCAAGGGTACCCTTGTGGGTGAGGAGAAGATGTCCCTATATTCTTCCATAACCATCCACCAGCTTTTTCTACTTGGAGGAACCCTTCCCAGGGGCCATGAACATGTCTGTGACCTTCCCCTTACTTTCAGAGAAACTTAGAAAGAAAACAAATTTCCCAGTATGGGAGATGACCTTAAAGAATTTGTTATCAGAGATCAAAGAGATAGCGGTAGGTAGGGCCACCTCTAATATCCTGTATAACTTAGCACCCAAATAAATAATAGTAGAGCAAGGTCTAGACTCATATACAACATGTCACTTCCATAAGTATAACTTTCCTAATAATACATCACAAACTTCAAGAGGGGAAAAATCACTCAGTACCTCATCCATGAAGGGATTGATGCTATAGGGAAGGCGACACTGTTGGCTGACGCAAAGATCTCATCCTTGGTGAAGGCACCTGATGGTGTATGACTACAGATATGTTGTAGTCGGTAGGCCCAACCAACTCACCACCTTTGCTGAAATGAGGTTCTTTTGGCTCCCATTGTCGACAATTAACTGCAGCAGAGAACCCTTCACACACATCTATGAGTGCAACAAACACTTTCCCTCTTCTGGATCTTCAGGTTCAATCTTCTGGATCTTAGTAGAGGCCACCATGCCACTGGGCTCCGCATCAATGATCTGCTTCCCTTTGTCATTCCCCTTCTCGGGTTCTAACTCAGATTCAGAACATGCATTGGATTCTGAAGCCTTCAACTTGGCCATTAATGACTGCTTGGCCTCACACTCACTTGTGTTGTGAGTGGAGATTTTATGGAACTCGCACCACTTTCCTGTGTCCTTCTTTGTCTTCATGGTGTTGTTCTTTTCTTACAGCTTTGGCGGGTTATCCTAGGTCTCCCTGCCTTAGATTTTCCCTTTGCTCTGTGGTTTGGGGGTGCCTTTCCCTTGCTTCAGATTTGTAGATCCAAATTGTCACTTTTTTTTGTTTAAGCTTGTGCTCAATCTTGAAAGTATATCAGTACATCGTTCCGAGAGAGGAGATGTCTAGGAACTCCATCTCATCCTGGATGTACCTCTGTAGGCAACTTCGGTATTTGAGTACTAAATGTTTCTCAGAATCCTTGATACCCAGCTTCATGCAAAGGGTAAGAAAAACATTGGTAAACTTCAACACATCTTGGTACCTTCTTTGTCGTAGTGTGGTCCACTTCATGTATTTATCCTGATAGTTCTCGATAGGGTAGTACTTTTCCTTGATGACGTCTTAGAATGAATCCTAAGTGGGTGCGATGGAAGATAGTGAGGGAGTACTTTCATCCTTCTGCTCGCAATAGGTTTCCCACCAGTCCTTGACATGGGGGCAAGCTTTGAGAAGAGAAAAAGTAATCTTTTCCCAGCTAGAAAAATCATGAAAAAAATATCCTTCTAGCATATTTAGCCATTTATCTATGACATTTGAATCTATCTAAACCCTAAAATATGGAATGTCAAAGTTAAATTTCACCTTAAAGGGTGTGGTGCTTCCAAGGTAGTTGCTAGAAGTAGATGTGTTGCCCCTGGGTAACCGCGAAAGGATATGGGAAAAGTTGTCCATTATCACATTCCTTTGTCACTCGAGGACTTCTTTGAGCAAGATTTTGATAAGATCTCTTGCCCCCTCATTGTTCTATTATTTTGCCATGGGAGGCCATCGAGATTTGCAAGGATGGTCTTGTAATTGTTTGACTAGCTCAAGCCCTAACTCTTTATATCCTGACCTCTTTGAGGACATGCAAAGAAAAAGAGAGAAAGAACAGACTGTTATGATACCACTGATCATAATTTAAATAAGAACGCAACAAATTACAGATATAACCATAAATACAATGATGCAACAAAAATAACAATTCATTTCATTAATATCAAATACTGAAATATGTTTATAAAAAAATGGAAATAAGGCTAGCTCGAACGATGGTAGCGTATCTCTTAGAAGAGATATGGCGGCTACATGCCTCTGAACTGTGTTATAATGAGGCTCAAAGGACTATTTATTATTGCAATGGAAAACCATAAACAACCAAAAACCTAACCCTAGGAGATGAAGCACCAAAGTATGGGCCCTGTTTAGGTAAATTGGTACATCAACTTCTCGGGGTTGTAACTTTGGCATATGATCTCTGTTTGACGTGCACAATACCTCATTACAAATATCTATTCGAGGACTACAACTTTCAAGTGGCATTCATCCTAGTTTTTAATATCTTACACTAGATGCATTGATTTCAACGTAGATGTTGATTTCTACTCATATTTGATTGCTTGCATTAGATGCATTGGTTTTAGTGTAGATATTGATTTCTAATCCTATTTGATTTCTTGCACTAGATGCGTTGATTTCAGTATAGTTGTTGATTCTAAGCCTATTTGATTGTTTTCACTAGATGCATTGAGTTTAGTGTAGATGTTGATTTCTGATTTGATGCAACAAGATGTATGATGTACATTAATTTGAAAGTAATTAGATTAATAGTGTGCATTTATTTTAGTGTAAGCACATCTCTATCTCCTTCTATCTTTCATTGTCTCTCCTTCTCTATCTCTCTATCTCAGCCCCTAAACATACTCTCTCTCTCTCTCTCTCTCTCTCTCTATATATATATATATATATATATATCTTCCTCCCTCCATGTCTTTGCCACTCTCTTCTTCCCTCTCCCCCCCCATAGATATCTCTATCTCCCCTTGTCTCTCCTTCTCACCCCCAAAACACACACACTCTCTCAATGTAAGCACATAAATATTATTCAACCATAAATATAATACTTGAATTTTCATCCTAAATAAAATGTTTGCTTCTTGAAACTATAAACTATTTATAATTGGGTACATTCTTATTATTTCCATTTTCCATCATTCAACATTGTTAATTACTTTGCATTCAAACACAGTAACAAAAAATAACTACCATTGAAAATTATTTAGGGTTTAACACTCCATAAATCACAATGATTGACTTTGGACAAAACTACTATTAATTTTGGAGAGCAACAGAGACAAGGTATGTGGTTTACTACAATAGCTCGAGTTAAATATTTGAATAGTCTATGATTCCAACAACTCTTTTCATATGATTGATATGAGAAAATGGAAAAACTAATAGGTGTGACAATAGGAATAGTAGAAGAAAATAGTTTCAGATTGATTGCAATGAAGATTGTTTGTAATTAACTATATTATTAGTATTCACATTTTCTATCTATCAAAATTGTTACATTGACACTTTGCACTCAAAATTTGTATTTCATAATTTTTCATCATTCAAGTTACTAACAGTCTCTCTCATCTCAATAAATTGAGGTAACTAAGCAAATTTTAAATTAAATTGACCAAATTAACCTTAGACATATTTAACATATTTAAAATGATCAAAATAATTAGATGTTCAACAAATTTTGTATGACTGCACACGACTGAAACCAGCTTAGATCCATCTTAACACCGGATCTATCAAGTGTTGAGAGGGATCAAATCTAGTTTATGAGAGATTTTTCAGCGTAGATCACATGATATTTCATTTGGCGACGCATTTCGAACCAAACAGTGTGGTTCATCATCAGGACAAGTTGAAGAATCATATCTAGGTTGCATGTTAAATAGTTAGAGCAGAACATCCAACGGCTATAATTTTTGACTAGGCAACAACTATATTGACTAGCTAACGACTATATTTGCCTAGAAAATGGCTAGTTAGACCGGATCCACGGAAAAGGGAGCATAACTATATTTAATATTTAAAAAAATAAAAACTATAGTAGTTATGGGATTTTAAATAATTAATAAATTAATAGTTAGTTTATACTATTATTAAATGAACATTAATTAGACATATAAATTTACATAAAAGTTATTTTAATATCATTATAATAATAATTAAAAGTAAATCTACATTAAGTATTATATAGTAAGAAATAAAATCTTTATATTTTAAATTTTAAATTATTTATTTTTTATTTAATTGTTAAAATTGTTTAAAATTATTTTAAATTATAACATATTGATCATAGATCGATTTCAATATCAAGAGTCAAGTATTTTTTCTTTTATTAATTAGTTAAAATTCGTAGTATATAATAATAGCTTAAGCTAAATGCTATTAAAATATCTTAATATTATATAAACAACCCACCAAAAAAGATCAAAGAACAATGGCAAAAGAGAAGGTTAAAGGATAACAAGGGGAAACTAACTAAAGAGAAAACTAAAACAAGCTATAAAAAAAGAGAGGGGAAGAAATGAAGAATAATTTTTATTTTTTATAATTAGATTAAATTTAAATTGAAATTAGCTTAATATAATAACTTCCACCTATTAAAATGCTAGGATGAAGATTGTACAAAGCTCCATCCAACCAAAACATCTATTAAGATATTTTAATTTCTAATAAATTATGAATAATTATTTATTAAAAACTATTTTAATTTTATCCTTTTTACATATAAGACCCTATTAAATTTGTCCATCTTTTTATAATTTCCATTAAAATATGAATTAATTTTTAATTTTTATAAATTTTTTTATTAATTAAAATTTAAATTTAAATTGAAATTAGCTCAATATAATAACTTCCGCATATTGAAATGCTACGACGACGCTCCATCCAGCCAAAACAACTATTAAGATAGTTTAATTTCTAAAACGAATTATGAATAATTTATTATTAAAAACTATTTTATTTTATCTCTTTTTGATATGAGACTTATTCCACATTTAGTATCGTCCATTTTTTTAATTACTTTTTAGTATAAGACATATTCTCCATTTAATATAGTCGCTTGTTTTGTTTCCTTTTTTCAAAGTAAACGACCATAGAAGTGAAAGAAGCAGTTTCGCCGAAGAAGGATTAATTTTGGGCTTTGCAAGTGGATGAACGAGCACAGTTCGGTTTGGGTTTGATCGATAGCATACATAATAGGTAAGACCATACAAGTTAGAAGAAGTCCCTGGAATTAACTGGAATATACAGTCCACGCTGCTATATAGCGCGTAAGGTGTCTCTGTAATAAGACAACGATTCAAGGACTATGCCTCTACTCCACTCAGTCTGAGCTTCCTTAGTTGCAATCACAACCTCTGTAATCTAGCTGTTATGGATGCCAGACACCCGCCTGCAATTCCATATTTAAACGTCCATTTACCCCACAAACCATCATACCCGCCTGCAATTCCATACTCATATGCCCAATTACTCCACAAGCCATGATACCCCTATGTAGTAGCTCCCTACCAGTTAAAACATTTCCCCAGAATTGCATATGGATAAGCAATCATGACACACAAGCAAGCAACAAATCTGCATCGACAACTAAGGATGGGATGAAGAGGTTTCGAAAGCAAAAGGGGGCTGCCACTTCCCCGGCACAGGACAGAACGTTGAAGGTGCAGTATCCAGGGTACAGAGGCGTGCGTCGTCGTAGTTGGGGGAAATGGGTGTCTGAAATTCGCGAGCCGAAAAAGAAAACGCGAATCTGGCTCGGCTCCTTCGATACGCCAGAAATGGCTGCTCGAGCTCACGATGTCGCTGCTTTCCACCTGAAGGGCAAGAAGCGTGCATTGCTTAATTTCCCAGAGCTCATCGATTGCCTCCCACGACCGATTTCTTTGTCTCCGCGTGACATTCAGGCTGCCGCTGCAGAAGCAGCCGTTGTGTTCAATCGCAAGAAACAAGAAAAGAGAAGCCCAAGAAACCATCCAGTAAGTAATGAACCCTCGGCTTCCTCGTCGCACCAATTACTATGCACAGCAATTAACTCGGGCTTTGAGACAGCAAGTGCCGAGGTATCAGGGCAAACGGATTCTGGTAATTCCTCCTCACTTTGTAACCCAACAGAAGGCATCGGTGAGCGTGTGGCGGTGGAGGAAGACTTGTTTGAGTCACTTAACTTATTTACGAATTTGGCAGAAGCTCTTATGCTTTCTCCCCCTCCTCTCTGTGGTATTCATGACGACGAACATGGTTTGGAGGAAGGCTTTCTTTGGTATGGCTTCTGAAACGGAAACCACTGATAGTTCTTATCCCTTCTCACGTATTATCCCTGGTCATTCTAAGAACGTAGACGTTTCAATCTCTGGAAGCATAAGATAAAGTCAAATTACAAAGGGAAGACTAAATCGTGAACATTTGTAACTCTTGAAGCAAAGATAAGTCAAATTACAAAGTTACATAAATGTACTTTATTTTGCATCCATCTAATAAATGGATGTCCCAAGTTTCTCCTAACATTCCAAATGGAATGTGTTTCAATTTTCCTTGTGGGACGTTGCAGAATTCCAAAAACTATCCAAGTCGATGGAAGTTTTATATCATCTCGAAAAAATATGATAAGATATGATAAGGTAGTTTTTATAAATATAAGGTTGGTAATTTTTTTTTTAAGGGGGGAAAATTGATCATAATTCAATTGTCAAACTAGTAAGAGGACAATCATCTCTAGTTGTTAATGGTGAATGCAGGACTCATCACAGTTATTCAAAGGAAACCATGCCACTTGGAATAACTTGTTGGTGGTCCATAAGGGAGTAGGCTTTCACTCTTGCGAGATGTGCCAGATGCCTCTAGATCTAGGACTGTTAACTTGTTTCCTTACGTCCTAGGAAGAGGAGCTCTTAACCAAGCAAAAACAACTTTAAGACATACTCTAGGCCCAAAGATAATGGTATTATGTGATATATCAAGTTATATATATATATTTTCTAGGTATATCAAAATTATTATTAAATATTTTGAAATAAAGTTGATAATCTAAATGAATTTGGATAATTTTTATAAAGATAGTGTTTTCAATTTAAATGAAAAAGGTAGAGGATTTATTTTCAATAATATGAATACATTTTACTTAAATTTCATGAGAGATCAAAGATATAATTGGGGACATGCCAACTCATTGGAAAAGTAGCGTTGGCTTAGTTACTATAGATATAATAGGATGGTAAGACTTGGTACAATACAGTAGCTATGAGATCTTGGGGAAAAATGAGAAAGCAATGAAATAAGAGGAAATGAAAGCACACTAGTTTAATTAGTGTTGCCATTTATTTATTATATATATATATAACTTGTATATATTAAAACTAAATAAGAATTAAATACACATTTTATTGGTTCATACATAGCTCACTACACTATTAAAGTTGTGAATACAAGAGTGAATATGTAACATTTCCATTTTTTGCTCAACCTGAATGCAAATAAAAATCATCAAGAATTGGGGGTTTATTCTAAAGTTACTTTATGGGATAAAGAGAGTCAATTGATTCTGTAGTTGCTTAAAACCCCTTAAATATATGAACATAGAAAAAAGAAAAATGCTACATGGAAAAGGCACATAATAAGCAATAAAATTGTGTAGATTTGGGCCTCCTTGGTATGTGTAAAAGACACTTGGACTCCTACAAATGCCAATAAGTTTTTAAATATTCACAAACACATATATGAAATAAAACAAATCTAACAACAAAATAATAGATATAATTAAATGCAATAAAATGAGATGTAACCCATTTCCCCAATAGAAGGATGTTTTTCCTACTTTACATTTTGAGTTAGAATCCTTCCTTTTAGGTGAGGATCTAAGAAGAATATTAAACAAAGTAAGAAAAGTGAAATCATTACAATGATGGTACAACTTGATCTTGAAGCCAAAAATTGAGAGGCAAGACCTAAATCAATGAAAAAACATAATTATAAACTAAAACACCTCCTTGAACAAGGATAATAATGAATAGAGAACTAATTTGAGATTAAAAATTATATGATTTTTGCAAATTATTCCAAATCCCTTCTTTTAGGTGGGGATTTGGGAAGAAGATCAATAAAATTGAGAAGAGGAAGAAGTCTAAAACCACCATGAGATGCATTGTCCAAGCCCGAAAGCTAAAGGGAAAGATCCAAACTATTAACTAAGAATTATGCATAAAAACTACAAAATCTCCTCAAGTAAGGAGGAAGATGGAGATGATAAACTAAGTAAGATCCAAGAGAAAATATGGGACTAATGTACACGACTAGTATTATAATAAATTGATCAATGAATGTGTAAACCACACACACACACGCATGGAGGGGAAGAGAGAGAGAGAGAGGAACAACCCATTTATAGGAAACTAGTTGTTACAAAATGCTCCAATGTCATAAGAAACCAAGGATAAAAAGAACTCTTTCTTCATATCAATATATCATATTTGAATTCCATATCATATGTTTCAAAATTAACCTTTTATGATAGGTGGAAAAGTACATCTTCTTTGCAATATAAAATGGATTAGGAAACAAAACCATTACTCACATAGTGTGACAAGGGCATAACTAATCACAATACTAGAGAGCCAACTACATCCTTAGGAAATGCTCCAAAATAAAAATATATAGAAGATTCACTCAAAAGGTGCAGATTTAACTTTTGAAATTGCCCCATGATCATGTAGGAAGGGTGTATATGTATAAAATTGTGATGTGCAAATTTTATATATTGTAATTTTCTCAATAGAAAGAGTGGTGATATAGTAAAGTTAAGGATTTATGACTAAACATGAAGCGTAAATAAGGCCTCATAAGTAATTAAGAAAATAAAATATGATAATATAAAGAAAATAAGGGGCTAGTATTAATAATCACATAATTTCAAACTAGAATAACAAGGTGAAAAAAATTAGTGATGTTTGATAAGTGTCATTGAGAAAGGGGATTCATCGGGATGTTTCTAAATTGAAAAATTCAATAAAATATAATTCCCCAACATATCATCATGTCTCAAAGCTAGGTATATCAAGCAACATGAAGACTCTATTTCCCTTATAAAGGGATCACACTAAATTATCTAGGTTTCAATGCATGCAGGTGTATTAATTCAAGCAAGAAGATATACAAAAAGAATGCAAATGAAGGTAAGGAGGAAACAAAGTGACAATCAATAACAACATCATACTAGCAAAGAGATGTGAAAAAGTTGAGAAATGGCATGAAAGTATGAGACCAAGTTATATTAGGAGAGGTAATGGTCCTATTAGCAACTCAATAATGCAAGGAATACTCAACATATAAAAAAGAAATGTCAAAGAGGGAGAGGGTTTTAATTCCATTACACATAGATGTTAGTGTGTTGTAGAGTGGTGCTCATAGGTCAATCATTGGAGATAAACATGTTATTGGTATAGAAGGTACATGTCTAAAATAACTTGAACAAGTATATTAACTTCATCATTGAATTATATAAAGAAATGTGTATATTAGATTAAGGCATAAATTGTGTAATGATGGAAATGACATAATAGATAAAAGGAACACATGTAATATTATGACTAATGTTTAGAACTAAAAATAATCCCAACCTTAACTTAATAAATTATAAATTTTCCATAATAAATTAAAATATTTTTTTTTCATTACTCACATGGAAAAAATATCTTCACTTCATCCATACAACATTCATAACCTATATGGATAAATAAAGAAATTAAAAAGTAATCACATTTACAAAATAATCACAAACTTAAATATAAACTAACACAGAAATAATTTAAAAAGTGAGAAATTACATTATTTTCTTTTATTCTTAAATCTATCCTTTAAATACATTTTACATAACTCCCACGCAAAACTTACAAAATTTGTTGAAATAATATCTATTTAAAAAATTTGCAATTGCATCATCTATGGTAATAGCTCATAACCTATAACAATCCTTATACATACATATGACTAAGTTGGTGACTCATAAATAAAATTTCTACTAATCTAATTAAGGTATTCATTTACTAAGACAAAAAGTATTCATGCACTAATAAAAAAAGGACAAATGCTAGCTTAAATCCGTTAATAAATATAATGAAAATAATTCTTAATCATTGTAAAAAGAAGAAAAGGAGAGAGATGGAGTGACCCCTCATTTGTTTCCTACAATACTGGAGAGCCAACTACATCCATAGGACCATCCTTTAATAGAATTCTAGTAGTATTATTAACTACTAATAATATGATTGAGCGGGATAATTATGGAAACAATTTGTAATATTTTAAGTTGTTCAATTAATACAATTAAACCCAAAATATTCATGTTATCTATTCTACTTTTTTAGTTTTTGATAACCAAAGAATCAATAAAACCAATAGTACCAATAGTTTGTGATTTATTTGGTTTTTTTAATGTTGGTTAGAATTGATAATTAGGTTGGTCTTAAACTCACATGACAAAAGGTCAATTCTAACTTTTACCATTAAAACTTTTAGGTAAACCATACCACCCCCAACATGCGACCATGGGTAAGAAATTTGGTATTTCAACATGGCACCTTGTACTGATATTTCTTTTACATTTTCACAAGCTTTCCAAGTGAGCTCCTTGTGGAGAGATGTGGGGGTTGGGTTTTTTGGATACCTTTTTTAATTACACACTTCAAAATAAATTTTACTACCATAAGTTCTGAAAACCTATTTAGGCCTCCACTTAAACCCACTTTAAAATTTATTAAATGGTTCATATACATATATAATCCTCATGCATATATATATATATATATATATATATAATATATATAATATATATATAGATATATATATATATATAGATATTATATATATAGATATAGATAATCCTCATGAACTAATGTTGAGGCCTTGACAACTTCTTTGTTTTAAAAAAAAATCACCCCTTCCTTTTTCATTTTCTTCTTCTCTAGATTTATATTGATGTTATCTCCTCATTTCCTTGGAGCCTAGTTTCTCTTAATCAATATTGAAAGGGTATACTTTTCAAATTTTTCTTTCATTGATCCCTTTTCCTCACATTTTTTTTTTCTTTTAGTTTGATCTCATTTTATTTGATTGAATTTTCTTCTCTGTAAACTCTTTCACTTATCTTTACTTTATTATATTATTAAAACTTAATAAATCCTTGGGAAAATGTAAAGTTAACGTGTTGTAAAAAGTCCTTGGGAAAATAGAAAGTTGATGCTTTGGGATGTTGTGGTTCTATGTATAGTACATGTGGAAAATAGATATCCATTTCATGTTCTTAGAAATAAGACTCGTTCTGAAATGTGGTATAGTCACATTCCTTTGGTAAGGCATCTCAAGGTCTTTGGTTCCACCTTCGATGCCTTGATTCCCAAAAACAAAGAAGAAAGCTCGATTCAAGGACTTGAAATTGCATCTTCATGGGGTATTTAGATACCACCAAGGCATGTCATATTTGTAATGATCTAAACAAGATTTTTATTATTCCTATACATATAATTACTAACAATGCTATTGAGGGCCATCTTGATTGCTTGATGCTTACAATATAGGAGAATTCCCTAACAACTAGTTTCCAGTAAATAGGTTGTTCCTTTCTCTATATATATATATGTCTCTTCAACATTTGTAATTACCCCATGATGTGTATAGCAAGGGTGTATATGTACAAAAAGTGTGATGTGCAAATTTTATATATTTCATTTTTCTCAGTGGAAAGAGTAGTGATATAGTGAAATTGAAGAGTTATGAATTAACATAAAGTCGAATTAAGGCCTCATAAATAGCTAAGACAATGAAACATGATAATCTAAAGGAAAGAAGGGGCTAATAGTAATAATTAAACAATTTCAAACTAAAATAAGAGATAAGAAACATCAATGCCTTATAATAAGTGACATTGAGAAAGGGGTTGATTGGGATGTTTGTAGAGTTGTGGAAAAGGAAATAAGCCATAATTCCCCAACATACTTGATAAGCGCTAATATTGTAGCAAGAATGTTGCAACTCTTGGGGCTACCAAATTTACTTTGTCAACTTGGGGTTCGTACAAAATTGGAGGTGACAATGTTGTATTCACAATAGATGTAATGGTCTACTCTTGTCACTTTTCAGCTCAAGCGATAGACCACTAGGGTTTTTCAAACCAGTGTTCTATTAGCTAGAAGGAGTATGACTACCAAATGGAGAAGGGAAAATTATCCTTAATGAAAGAAAAGGAATGTTGCCTACTTTAAGGAATGAAACACTGAATTGGAAGATGCTTATAAAGTGACATGAAATCATCTAGCTACTCATTTACACATTTTGCTTGCAAAATAAACCTAGCTTAAACTTGTTTATAACATGTGATGATCTAGAGTAACTAAGAATGGAATCTGATCTAAGAAGTGTTATGATTGCTACATGCATGTGCTAATTTAGAAATTGCAGAAATAGTCTTTCTTTTTATGTTTTAGTTTTATAAATGCAAATGCTAATCTTCACTTGTTCTTTGGCAGGGGAGACAGGTATGGAGGAAAAGGTATGGACTAGTCTCAAGGGTATGGAAGCCAAGTAGAGGCCTAATCTAAGCTCAAATGATTTTTTTTCTAAACTCAAGCTTAAAACAAGCTGCTACATGGTTTCTTGTAGTACTACTATAGGATGTCCACGTTCTACTATAGGATGCCCTGTTTTACTATAGGAAATAGGATGAAATATTAGGAGATGGTGGGAAAGGTAGAATGAAGTGTGGAAAAATTGTATGATGGAGAAACAAGGCATGAAGGAAGTGAACATTATCCAAGGCTCAGTCAGATGCTTCAAGATGGTTGGATTTTCTCAATGGAAATGACAACTTTGCTTACAAAACAAGAATTTAGATTTAGGGTTTAGTGGACCTTGGCAGCATGGGTGGATAGGACTTGGATGAGGTGAATGAGATGAGGTCTTCCTCCAAATTAGAAGCTCCTGTAACACCATACACTCTTTTCTTCATTTATGTACAAATTCATCTATACATGGAAAATATTCATTGAATGGAGAAAAACAGAGTTATATTAGATAATTGCTAAGTTCATGAACGAAAGTGCTTTGAAACCATAGAAAGACTCAAGAGATCAAAGTGAAAATTTTAAATAATTCTCAGAAACTCAAAGACAATGATCTATTCATCAAGAAACACTAGATCATGCAGTAAAACAAGAAATCTGTTTTTGGGCTGTGTGAATGGAACCCTCAAGTCATGATCCCATAAGGGAGATGAGGTGAAAGGCACTATCACAAGATTTTATGGAGTGTCTGTTGTTATTAAGATACCACTAATCCAACTATCCACAAATGGAAGAAAAGTAATTAATCATCCAAATACTTGTAGATTAACAAAACCAAAATCACTTCAGCAGCTAACTATGAATGTAATCTAAGCTTACATGTACAAAAGAGGAACCTCTGCTGCTAGGGTTGGGTCCTAACCCAAGAGCTTCAGCCCTCTGAGTCAACTTAGTGATGGATCAAGGGAATGCTTCTCATTTTCATTAAGATATAAAAAATACATAAGAGTCATCAATCACAATGTCTTAGCTCAAACATTCCTCTGGCTACAAAAAAAAAAGTCAAATCCTAATGAGGCTCTAGGCCTTCTTATTTATACAATTGAAGCTACCAACAACTTCCCTAAATATAGGGAGGCTTGGCTCCCAATATCAAGATCAACTAGTCTTCAACTATCACTCGCTTGCCTACCAATGACCTTAATGGCTCGACTATTTGGAACTCCAAGCTGATGAGATCTGGTGGAGGAATCTTCGAGTGAGTGAGGAGTTAAGGAGGGAGATCCAATCTCCTAAAATCCCTCTTTCTTTCTACTTCAAGGTCCTACACTTTAATTATCCAAGAATTTCTCCAAAACCTGCAATCAATGCACATTAGACCACAAGACATGACACCTCATCTTTACCCTTCTCACTAAGAAAAATATAACAAAACATGTATAGAAATGTGATAAAAGTTAATTTTAATAAGATGGAGAGTGGCATTAAGGTCCATATAATTTACCCATTGATGATCCTCATCATCACCCCATACTAAATGTGTTGCTCATCCTCTGAGAAACTTAATCTATGTCCATGTCTTTCATTGCTTTGGTGGCCTCCATGACATTCTAGGCTTTTGTTTCTGTATCCTCCTCTTGTCGATAAAATCCAGCATGCTTCTCTATTTCTTTCCAATGTTTTCTTTCTTCTTCCTTTCTCCCTTCTAACATACCCAAGAGGAATGGTGGACTGAGTTTCAATCGAACCCAGTCGCCATTGAGTCTCTTAAGAGCCTTCTTATACAATAGGGTCCTTTCTAGTGCATCCCTCATTGTTTCAGGGGAATGATATTCGCCGATCTTTAGGTTGTAGGGTAAGGTGTTCCATCTCCTTTGGCATGCTTTCTCGCTTTCATCCCCTAGTAATCTCAAAGTGTCCTCAAAATGAGTGAATGCTTGCTCTTATGTATCTAGGTATCTTGGCGCAAGTTGGGGATCATTGGAGATGAGGTTGTGGGTGCTAATGAAAACCATATAATTGCTTTGTTCTGCTGTGATGTAAATTGACTCTGTTTCTTCTCTTTATAATACCCTTTTTACTTCCTGTTGATGGTGTTGGACCAGCCAACATGTCAAGGGGATCTCCTTGGTAAGAAGTCCCAATTAGATCTCAGACCATTTCGTGTAGGAGTCCCAGCAATGTGTCGTAAGTTAATGCCTTGACCGCGATGTCGTACAGAGGCAAGTAAGATAACTCTGTTAGTAGCAAGGGTGTGACCATTGCAGTGAGTTAAGGAAGGTGTATGAGAGGTTCTAACACAAAAGGGGGAGAAAAGGGTGAAGGTGAGTTCCAAGTTGAAAGGGATCAGTACCAACTCAGTTAGGAGCACACAACACAAAAGGACATACACAGCTTCCAGTGGAGCAGTCTACTCAGATGCGGAAATCACAACATACAAGGTAAGATAACATGTACAACACTCACGGATCAATCTGAATGAGTGCAATGGTTGTTATAGCAAGGTTCATGTGAAAGATCTATCTAGGATAGTGACAAAATTATCAACATATACAATACATTTGCAACAATATTCATATAATTTCATGTCAATCAGTTCATACACAAATATGTAATTTAAACAACATATATCATTAAGGAAACCAGAGCAGTCCAACTACAATAACAACATATGCATGAAAATGTGTTGTCTCTTATTATATAAAGTGTAACTTCCAACCATACAATACATCTATGTAAACCTGCTAGCCCCATCAGTGAAATGTTATAGCCGCATCCGCCTGCTCCTCCAAAGAGATGTACTAGCTCAGGGCATTGGAGAAGCTAAGGCGCATTACAATATTGTCCAAGATTTCTTCAAGATAGTCTTAATAGATGCTTGGCTGACCAAAATCCCATACAATGAGTTATCAGGGACTATTTATAGCAAAGGGTGGGGTGACCCTCGACATTCCCCTTTGTGACCATTCAACTACCGTCATGAATCTTCACCTACTCTATGAATGTTACTTCCACTATTGAGACTTGACTTACACTTGACATGATTGAACATTACAATGCACATGTACCCATGTGAACAATGGCTTGGAAAAGCCAAACTAGACATCATTTTGACTTAGACAACCATAGAAGTCCAACTGCTTGAAATCCTCATGCTAATCAATAGCAACATATTGATGCTAAGATTGGTAGCCCTTGATAGTGTCCACGTGTTCTGCTATGACATCCATCTGAAATTTGAACCTTGCCTCCATAGCATCTAGGTACACTACTTGGGCTCCTTTGTCCAACTCGTTTGAAAGCATGTGCATCATTGTCTTCAATGTAATCAGACTAGCAACATACTTGTGCATGATGTCTGCATTGATAGGCAAGTCTAGGCTGGTGGCGGTGCGCATCAACTCGTCGAAGTACGGGTCAAGCTCCTATCAGACCTACTTCTTTATCTTCACCTGGGTGAGAGTCCCAAGTGATGGGATCGCATGAGTGTGCATTATAACATCCATGCTTTTGAATACTCGTGCATGGGAAGCCTGTATGTCAGTGATTAGTTGTGGTAGGTCTTTATAGTTCCGGATCTGACTCCGGATATGTGCTTGTAGCTCGACCGCATTGGCCTTCATCATCTTTGGCAAGTGAAGTGGGGCTCCATTGAACTTCATCATCCATGTTTGCATGTTATCAACAATAGCATGTATGTTCTTCAAGACACGTGCTCTTCACACACATGGTTGCTGCCATCCATGGAGATGGATGACTGCTTGGTGCACGGTACCAAACTTGGAGTACAATGCTTGCATAATTGTATCAAGGGACAATACTTCATCTAGTATTTCCTTCTTCAGTTCAGCTCAGGTGGACATTGTCACCAAGTCTTTTCCTTTCTTGGCCACCTGTAGTTCCTTCGCCATTTGCTCATTCTTAGCTATGAGGAAATTGACACTTGAGCCAGTGGCTTCGGTATACACTCTAGTTGCATCTGCCAAAATAGCTAGATGCTTCTGCACATCAGTCATGATCACTTGTTCTTCAACTTGCACAAGAGATGTTTGGTCCTCCAGAGTTGGTACTCTATGAGACTTCACAACTCTGTGATGAGATTCATCAAAGGAGATGTTGTGCATCTCCTCTTCTGGATGACCACCAAGGATCTCCGTGCCTCCTTGGTCATTTGAGTCTTGCTCATCATCTAGATGCAATGAAGCGGGTGAGTCGACCTCTTTGTGTTGAGGCATGAGGTCAGTGTCCTATTTCAACTCTTGCTGCTCCATGTCTACATCCAACTGTTTAAGCACCTATTCTATCTCATTAGCAAAGTCTTTCCCCTATGATGGTTCACGCTGTTTTCCTGATGCCAGATGTTCAGATGAATCAACTACTTGTATGGGGGCTTCTTCGTCTGTCTGCACATGATGCGCCCCCTACTATATCTGTTGCTGCTGCACTTTCTTCTCTTATTGGAATAGCTCTTCTTCTTTTCAGAGTTTCTCCCTCAGCTCATGCAACTCCTTCTCTACTTATTCCAATATCTTCTTATCCCTCTGCCTTCTCGCAATTCGCTTGTTGCGTTACTGCCTCTTTGCCTGAATAGCCATAACTGCTTGTTCTACAAGTGGATCTGCTAAGAAATTGCAGCTTTTGTCCTCCTCCATGCGGTTGACAATCTTACTCTTCCCTTTTTCATGAATAGGTATGCTTGGCTCTGCTCCCTCTGCTGCTATTGCTACTGCTAGTGCTCTTTGTGATGCTTCTTTTCTCACCACTCAACGGCGAAGCCGACCTGTTCATTGGGTCCGAAGGAATTGTAGTAATACCTCCACGAGTCTTCCTTGACCCAATGAAATGCCCCATGGATCCAGTTGAACTGAAATTTCATGTAGTGATCCTTCACAATGCAATGAATAATGTAAACTTTGAAATGGGAACTGATACTGCTACCCGTTTCATACAGATAGCAAAAAAGTGAGTCGATTTTGAAAAGGGCTGATGCAGAACACACATGTATTTTTTAGAGCATAGTTTTTCACACTTTAAATTTTTTTATGTACATTGCATTTTAGAATGGTAGTGATTTTCATGTTGATTTAAAAAAGTGGTAATACTGCATCAGGCCCTTCTTTTAAAAGACCTATTTTTTGACTTTAATTTTTCTAATGTATGAAATGTAAATAATTATTTTCTAAATTTAATAATTTTTGAAGTGGCCTTCTTCTTCATATTTTCTTGTTTTTATTTTAATTTTTTTTTTGTAGTGTGCTTTTTATTCTTTTGCATATTTAAAGAAGAAGGTTGATATTTTGAATTTTCGACATTCTACATATTTATACATTGTTAATTAATTTTTCAATCCACATGAACTAATTGTCTCTAAAAAGTTTTGTTTTGTTTTGTTTTGTTTTTTGTTTTTTTTTGTTTTTTGTTTTTTTTTTTTT
>APFE030184152.1:0-12043 GCA_000404065.3 Pinus taeda
TAATATTCAAGTGCAAATAACCTCATTGGCACATATCTTGGGAGCCTATATTGGCAGACCTCACATCCATAGATCCTGAAGACTGTATGGTGCTCATATAGGTACCAGTCACCTATTTTGTTTTTCTTGGAAAGCTGCAGAGCTTTCTTTATCTCACTGGATATTCTGGGAGGTGGGGACTTCATCAGCATGCAGCAGAGTGGGTAGACAAACTGGTCAACAAATTCACAATAGGTATAGGGTGAATTTGTGACTTTGTGATAGACTAAGGTCCAGAAGATAACAGATCTTCTTTCCCCTGTATGATCCAGCCTTCTGAGGTAGCACGGGAAGGCTTCAGAGTGATAATACATGAACATGTGGTAGAGGTAGCCTGAATATCTGAAGACCCCCTGTCTATCCACTTTGGTTAACTGATCATGGATCCTGTTGGCTATGAATTTGGCAAAGTTGTACTTTTTGGTAGGGGGGTGATATGGGCTGTAAACAGACAGCATTGCTAGCATGGCTCTGTCTACATGCTCACTACTTTGGTACCCCAATACATAGGCTATCATGTCCAGCAATAGCCTGCCCACATCATTGAATTCATCATTCAGATAGGGAGGGGGCTCTATGGTCTGGCATTCAGGTTTCATGAAGTTTCTGCTAATTTTCTGTAGTTCTTCATCAGTTAATTTGTCCCTAGTGTCCATCAATTGATTCATGGAGAATGGGATCAGCAACTCTGTCTGATCAAAGTGCAACATTTTGTTTATGGACTCAGCATTGATTTGGAATAGGATCCTCCCTGATGAGGTGCTGATAGCTCTATGCTCGGCATCATAATGTTCAGCACAGAGGTGAATGATTTCAGGGAAAACATTCACAGCAGGGAGACAGTAGTAAGGCAGGTTTGATTCCCAGACCCCATGTGTACCATGTCCATCCTTGTGGTCTTCCCTTAGTCTACTGAAGGTCTGCAAAAAGTCCCTGCTCCCTTCAAAGTCTCCAATGAGACCATCCTTATCTACTAGTGACAGGGCTTCCAGCTCTTTGTTTGTCTGACTCTGTGAGGCCATACTGATGGATGAAGTTGCAGGAGACGCCATGATGGGAGCTGGCTTGTCGAAGAAAGGGGCAGTGATTCAATCAGTGTTGAAAGGGCTTTTGACTTCAACTCAACTGCTAATACAGTGAGGTTTTCCTTTGCAGAGGGAGTTGCAGGCTAGGTTATCTGTTTGCTTTGGAATTCACAGGGTGTGAACTGTCAATGTGAAATTTGCAGGGTTATTCAGGTTTCTCTGGTATAACAGCAAGTGAGCTGTACTTGGCAAAAGGGAACAATGCCTAGTACCTCGGGAAGGTTTTCGGGGTTTTTAGCCCGCGAAACGAGCACTCGTTCACTGAATTATGGTTTTAGAGTGGTGCAGGTTGCTTGGCTGGCTTTGTGTGATAGGCAAAACTATATTTGGAGGTTTTTAGTGGTGCCAAATGCTGAATTTTACAGTGAATTTACAATGCATGGGCGAAATGGGGAAACCGGCTAAATACCTGGAATAACCAGCTTGGACACTTGCGAGCAGGGTTGCGGAGGCTTGGCACCGTGAATTCTGGAGTTGCAACGGTCGGAATCTTCAAATTTGCTGTCTGGATAAATTTTCGCGGCAGCTGGTTGTTTAACGGCTCCTTCTCTTAATCGCATGAAAATGACTTAAAACAGCTTGTTAGGCCGGTTATAACGTTGATTTTCGTAAAATAATGCGATTGGCGCTTTTCCGCTGATGACGTCAGCATGACGTCATGGTGGGCCCGCCGTACAGTGGTGACGAGGCGCTGACGTGAAGGCCAGGGTGGCGGGATGATGCGGTGGCAAGACTTTGTGGAGGGTGACGGGGCGCGGGCGCGAGCGGAAGTGAGGTGACGTCAGGATGACGTCGGAATGACGTGCGAGGCAGAGTGGTAAGTAGGATGGTGGTAAGCGGGTTCCCCGCACCACTTTTGGAGCAAAGGTGGTAACGGGGCAAGAGCTCCGAACAATCTCAGCGCCCGCCACGCGTCCTTGTATGGGCCAAAACCGCTTTCCCCGGACGTTAACGGTCGGCAGATCGGGGCACAAGATCGACCGCCCACCCTTGGATCTTGACGGCGGAGATCGGACGGCTGGCGGGTCCTCCGACGGGTCGTGCATGTTTGGAAGGGGCCCGCCGGGTGATTAAAATATTCATTTAAATAATATGGCCGGGAACTTTAGAATTTCTGGGTTTTTTGCTGGTTTTGCATAAGGTTCGGGCACAAATCTTTCATGAAGGCGCAAACTATAGGAAAAGGGTCAAATGGGTTTTATGTAATATGAAAAGGCAGATAACCCCCGACCTTAGGATAAAGCGGGGGGAGGGTGATTTTACAATGTTTTCCGCCCCTTTAAGTAATTTTATGGGTTTTCAAAGGTTTTTCAAGGTAAAATGGGACTTCTGGGTAGGGAGACTGGTTTGAGGGGGAGCAAAAGGTGAGTCATGGGTTCTTGACCTTGACCAGGTGTCAATTCAAGTCCCAGGGAGAGAACATTATGGCTATAGTGCCAAGGAGGGGATATTTATGCACTGTGGGGTTTATACACCATGGTGTTTATAATAATAGGGATAATGGGGTATAGGGAGTTAAGTAGTAGAGTTAGCTGTTAACATGGAGGGAACATATGAGTGAGGGCTAGTTCAACCAAGTTTTCTTTGAAAATAACTTGGAATTAGGAGTAGATCAAAATGAAAAGATTTTGCACAAGAAATTTGGCTTCTTAAAGCCATAAGAATACTTCAAAGATATAAATTTCTGTGCTCTGTGTCTCTTGGGAAAGGGTGTTAGTAATGAGTGAAATACAGATGAAAACAAGGGAGTTAGTCATGCTCCAGTGTGTTGCTCTTCCTGTAGATGTTTCAGCAACTTTGGTCCTGAAAGATATAATATTTCTGCAACCCCATCTACCTACCCAACTAGTTCACCTAACATTTATATTCCTTCTTGGAGGGTGCACTTGGACTTGCAAACCCTTTGAATGCCTTTTCTTTTCATTGGATTTTTGCTTTCATTCCCTATCTAATACAAACCTTATTCCTTCCAAGGTCCCAGATTAGGCAGTTGGGAACCTTAGCTTCTCTACCTAGCTACTGATCTGCCAAGATTAAACAGTTTGGACAGATTTCATTCTCTATTCTACAACATGGAAATTGAAAACATGGCATGATCCAGTTTACACTGTTGGACCACCCATCAAAATTGAGTTCTTATCAAAACTGGGACAGATCTTGTCTTCTTAAGAAAATATGGGATCTTTGCATTATCAAAGCAGAGAATATTTGGACCTTTGATATCCAATCATGAAATATGAAACCTATTGGTATAGGTATCCAACAGGTGGAAAGCAAACTTGAAACTTTATACATAGGAGTGGTGAGTCATATTAGGTCTAGCACCTGATATCGCATCGCTAAAAAGGAATGGTGTGCGTTAACGTTGAGCCCTAAACCCTTGCGACTGGCGATTGCTGATGAATATAGCATCGGAACTTTGGAAGCAGGCGCAAACAAACGTGGGCCATTGGATCTTTTCGAGACTGATCGAACGGCAAAGGAGTGATCGCAATATCACATCAGCGGAAGTCAAGGGGGGAAGCTTTTATACATATGCAATTTTCGATGGTGATAAAAGCCCGGACCCGATACAGGGATTAACTGTTTTTAAGAATATCGCATCGACGGAAGTCAAGGGGTTTGGGCCTTTATGCACATGGATGTGATTTGCGATAGCAATTAGATCACATCGCAATATCGCATCAGCAGAAGTCAAGGGGGGAAGCCTTTATACACAAGCGATTTGCGATAGCGATTAAAGACCAGACCGGATAAAGGAATTAACCACCTTTAAGACTGATGAAGGGAGAATGAGCGGAGCAAGGGAAGGAGAGAATGACTGTTGTGACGAAAGGGGTGGCAAAAAGCACACAGTCTTGTGATCGTGGTTACATGATGGTTCAAACTTAGTGCTTGGGGGCTGAAAGAACATAGACTTATACAGAGTTTTAGAGGTAAAATGGAGGTAGCAGGGTTTATGAGAGTGCGAATGGAGTGAAGGAGTAGGAAAAGAATGACTGATGCACATCCTTTTTGAGCATAAACAACCCGATCAAGCCTGTATTTGATCCTCAAATGTTGGATTATATAGCAGAGCTAACACTGGCTCCTTCTGGGGATGAGATCCTCCCTGTGAGGTCTCAAGAACTTGCAGATCAATGCCTTTCCTGTGAAAAACAAATTAGTAAAATTTCCTAGTGTTCCATTGGGCATGGAGTCTACTTTGCTTACACTAAACTGATAAAACAAAATATTTACAACTTTAAGGCCAAAAGACCTTAAACCACATAAATTTTCAGAAAACGCTCATTAACTGGGCCATCAAAAAATGTTTCTCCTTCCATGCTTTTCAGCATGAAGGTATTGTTCCCTTGAATCTGAGAAACGATAAAAGGCCCTGTCTAGAAAGCATCAAACTTCCCATGGTTGCCTTTCTTTTATTTTAGTGCATCCCACTTCAGAACCAAGTCTCCAACCTGAAAATTATCTGATTTTGTCTTTCTGTTAAAAGCTTCCTTGATCTTTTTCTAGTGTGCTGCAAACGTTTCAACCAGCTGTTCTCTAATTTGGTGTACCTCTGCCAAATCAGTGATCCTTTTTGCCATGTATTCTTACTCATTCTGTTCTTGTTGTAGGAACTTTGCCACAAGGAGAGTCAACTGAATTGGGAACACAACCTCAGTGCCATATACCAGCCTGAATGGAGAATTCCCTATGGAATTCTTAATGGTCACTATGTCGGCCCATAGTGCATATTTGAGCTTAGAATCCCAATTCTTTTTGTTGTCTTCCAATAGCTTTTTAATTATCCTTATCAGACTTTTATTTGAAGATTCTACTAGACCATTTCCTTGAGGATAATATGAGGTGGAATGAACCAATTTAATGCCCATTGAATCACACATATTCGCAAGTTCTTTTGCCCTGAAGGCTACTGCATTTTATGTGACTAATTTATGTGGACAACCAAATCTGGTAAAGATATGCTCTGTCAAAAACTTCATGACCACAATATGATCAGCCTTTCTGGTAGGGATTGCTTCAATCCACTTAGTAAAATAATCAGTGGCTACTAATATCCATCTATGTTGGCCACTGGAATGTGGATTGATTTCTCCAATGAAATCCAAGCCCCACTGCTGAAAAGGTCCTTTTGCATGTATTGGTTTTAAGGGCAAGGACTTCAACTGTTGTTTCCCTCCAAATCTTTGGCACCTGTCACAAGATTTAACAAATTAAAAGACATTAGAAAATAAAGTGGGCCAATAGTACCCAACTCTGAGGATCTTGTGGGCTGTAGTTTTCCAATAATGGTGTCCTCCACACATGCTAGAATGAAACTGTTGCATAACTTCCATTGATTGTTCTTTATCCAGACACCTCAAAAGCATTCCAGATGGGTCCCTCCAATAGAGTAGATTTTCATGGATGCAATATTTTGTTGCCCTAAGTTTAACAGTTTTGACTTGACTTTGAGTAAGGCCTAGAGGGATTTCTTGCTTCAGCAAGAATTTAACTATTGCAGAATACCAATCATAAGAAGCTAGATTTTCTGCCACCGACTGCTTTCTCTCTGGTTAAGCTGCTTCCTCTTCTTGTATTTGACCATTTTTTGCATCTGTGCTTATGAGATTTATGTCCAATGTTCTGCAATTTTCTTCAGCTAATAGTCTGGTAAGGCCCTGACCTTTGACAAGCTTGGTGGGCTTCAGTTCTATATTAAATTCAATTAACTTTGCAACCCATTTAGCCCTTCTTCCATCAGCATCAGGTTGTGTTAAGACATCTTTTATTGCAGCAGAGGGTACATATGCAATCATCTTGGAATGCAGAATATAAACTCTGAAAACTTTCAAAGACTTGATAAGAGCATATGCTTGTTTCTCAATAATATCATACCTCAGCTCAGCATCCCTTAAGGTTTTGCTGAAGAATGTCACTGGATGCTCTGAGCCTTCTTCATCTGCTTGCAATAAAACTATTGCAAGGTTGTCATTAGAGGCAAAAGAAAACATATGGAAATCCTTGTTGTAATCTAGACTGATTAAAGTGGGAGCCTCCATATTAGCTTTTTTAATGGAATCAAATGATTTTCTTGCTACGTCAGTTCATTTGATCTCTGACCCCTTTTTCAACATGGAGGTAATATGCTTCACAAGTTCTGTAAAATTTGGTATAAACCTCCTCACAAAATTTATCTTGCCCAAAAAGGACTGGATGTCCTTCTTTGATCTTGGGACAGACAAGGTCTGTATTGCTCTTACTCTTTCTAGGTCAATTTTTAGACCTGCAGCTAAAACAATGTGTCTTAACAACTTGCCTTCTTCTAAAGCAAACTACAGTTTTTTAGGATTGACTGAAATCCCAAACCTCCTGCACTTCAGTAACACTTTCCTCAAATGTTGCAAATGGTCTTGATGGCCGCTGGAGTATACTATTATATCATCAAGGTAGATAAGGACAAATTTATCCTTCTCTCCCACAAATGCTATGTCCATAGCTCTCTGAAAGGTAGCTCCAACATTCATCAACCCAAAAGGCATCTTGGAATACATAAAAGTGCCCCAAGGAGTGGTGAATGTAGTCTTCTCTTGATCATCTGGATGTACAGCCACCTGATTATACCTTGAAAATCCATCCAAGAAAGACATCACTTTGGCTCCTAAGACCTTTTGCAACAAATGCTCCATCTTGGGTAGAGGATAGTTGTCTTTCCTGGAGCAT
This sequence comes from Pinus taeda, assembly GCA_000404065.3. Classification (NCBI taxonomy): domain Eukaryota; kingdom Viridiplantae; phylum Streptophyta; class Pinopsida; order Pinales; family Pinaceae; genus Pinus; species Pinus taeda. The sequence continues at coordinate 6,831 of APFE030184152.1, forward strand.
TTGTTTAAGTTTCTGAAATCAACACAAAGTCTAATTTCTCCACTTTTCTTCCTCACCACAACCAAATTGGCTACCCATTTTGAATATCTGAGAGGAACAATGATCTTGTAGCCAGCAACTTTTTAATTTCTTTTTCAATCAAAGGGAGGAGCATAGGATTTATTGGTCTCAGCGTCTGCTTGAAAGGTATGATGTCTTTCTCTAAAGGGATTTTATGCTGGATGATCTTCTTATCATATTTTTTCAGGTCACTATATTCCCAGGCAAAGACGTCAGCAAATTGCTTCATTAGATTACAGTATTCAAAACTTTGGTCAAAAGACAGATGCGTGGACAGATTTATGTATCTTCGCTGACCTGGACTCCCTATATCATGCTTACAAACTGCGGACTGATCTTCATTTTGGGAAGCTTTATAGGGAACATCATTCTGGTCAAACAGTATTTCTAGAGGAATTAAACCCTTTGGAATATGATTTCTACGAAGCTGGACAATACTATCTTCGCCAATTTTATTTCTAAGCTGGGATTTGGGGCTTTTTTCCAAGGCTTCATTCTCTTGGTCAATTTGCATTTCAGAGAATTCATCAATGACTTGCAGGAATCTATTCACTTCATCATCATCTTCAAAAACTTTCCAATGGTGGACATTATCAGGCAAGGATGGTCTATATTTCATTTGGACTTCATAAACTAGTATGGGAGGCATGGGACGGATAAACATGCTAGCAGACACAGCAAGGGAATCAGCAAGCTGATTTTTGGCTCTAGGGACATATAAGATACAAAAATTATCAAAATAATCTTTGAGTCTCCATACCTCATCGGCTATATTGTTGGTGACTTGAAAAGCCAGCTTAAAAGACATATGTGTACTTTCTTGTTCTGGAGATATCAGCACCACCCCTGCTCCTACAGTCTCCCTGGAACATGCTCCATCAAAGAACATCTCCCAAACCTAACTTCCTTGCTCTTCCTTGGCCTGAACTATTTGTTTCTTGAGCCGCGACGAGGCCTTCTGAGATTCTTCAATTTGGAGGATACATGCTCCAAAATCAGTGTCCACAGCATAAATAGGATGATTAGAAGGATTTTTATCATCACTGATGATATATGCCAACTGTGCTTCTCTGTATAATCTCTTGCATTCTCCTCCAAAAACTGGGATAGTGGCATAAGATAGGTCATTCTGCAATGTCCCACCTAGTCTCTTAATCCATCCTCTTGACAACAACATGCCAAATTTGGGAGGGACATCTGCTACCACAATATCCATCATCATACTCTTCATGGGCAACTGAGTTAGGGTAATGGCTAAATCTTTAATCAACCCTAGACATTTCACCTTTCTTGAATCAAATGAAAATAAATCATGATATGGTCTAGTGATGTCAAGGCCTAACTTTTCCATGATAGCTTTAGGCATCAGATTGTGGCTAGCTCCCATGTTTAGCAGGCAATTGTGGAGGATTTTATCATGAATAGTCAAGGAGACATAAAAAGACGAAGAATTATCATCAGCAGGTTTAGTCATTGGACTTAGCACAACTGCAGGCCTATCATCTTGCAAATTGACAAAATCGATGGAGGTTTGCATGTATCTCAGCTCAAGAGCTTCAAGGATAGGCTTTCTAAACACTTCACTCTTTACAAGTTCTATCAGAGGCACAGATATTTTTAACTTCTGGACTTTTGATTCAAAGCTGAAAGGGGAAGCTAACTTGTCAGAACCTCTTACCTCTTGAACTGGTGCTTTGAGGATGAATGGATCAGCTGCTGGTCTTCTCTGTCTGCTATTCTGTGACTCTGTTTTGATAGCAGCTCTTTGGGCAGGATTCTCCTTGACATTATTTGCATTTGACCTCAGATTATATCGTTGCTGCTCCTCAGTTTGTAGAATAGCCTCTCTGTCCCAGCTTTGACTATCTTGTTCCTGCAATAAAGATTCTTCGTATGCAGCCAATGTTAAAAAGGTAGCACTGCCTTTATCTTCCATACAGTGAATTTCATCCTCATCTTCAATCTGTTCCTCCTCCATGACTACATTCTGGAAAGGAGATTTAACTCTTTGATCCTCGTTAGTTTCTTTACCCTTCTAAATGATTTGCATTTGTTCATTTGCTCTTCTGAATAGATTTGGGTTTCTTGGAGCAAATGTGTTTGGGAGCCTTGTCTTCCCTGAGTTCTGCTCAACCTTCAGCTTAGGTATTTCAGTAGCCAATGACTCGATCATCCTAGTCATTTTGTCTAATTTAGGCTCGGAAGATGAATCAGAGGAAGAAGAAGCCTCAACCCTCTGCCTCCTTCTATCAGCATGACTCCTGAGTTTTTCTGCTGCTATAATATTAGATTCTACTTCTAGTGTTGCATCTTGCATTTCAGCTAAGGTAGCACATCTTCTTTCTCTCAACAACAAACAGAAATCAGAATCAAAGGCACTGGCATAGGCAAGTTTGGCCGAGGTGGGGGTAGGCTTTACCTCAGCTGGTATCTTACTATACATACGATTGAATCTTTTATTAAAATCAGGCAAGGATTCCCCATTTTCCCTCTTCAGGTTTCCAAACTCCGTATGATAGTATAGCAGGTCCTTTTTATCTCCCCAGTGCTTCAAAAATGCTTCATCTAAGGCTTCAATATTAGCAATAGATCCAGGGGGAAATTCTCTGAACTGATTTCTGGCCTCTCCATCAAGGCTCTAGACAAAAACTCTCATCCACACTTCATTTTCACTTATATCTAAGTTATCAGCATAACTATAGAAAGACTCAAGGTGTTCTTCAATTGTTAATCCCTCTGTACTAATAAACTTAGGCATGTATTTATGATATTCTCCTACAGGCATGGCATTCAAAGGGACAAGCAAGACCAGGGGTCCATACCTAGCAGCTATGATCCTTTTCATCTTCGTAGGTGCTTGCTGGCCTACCATGACTGGAGTGTGTGGAAGGATACTGGCAAATTGAGTAGTATAGGACAATGCAATGGATGACAGAGACAAGGGGATGTTATGGACTATCTGGGATGCTTTCTTTGGACTTAAATCCAAATTTGAACTAAATGAACTAGGAGCTGTATGAATCTCTGAAGGAATTTTCTCACTAGCAATACTAGGCTCTATATCTTCAAATTGTATATTCTCAACTATAATCTTCTCTTGTAGAGATACATAAGACTTCTTGGGCTTACCTGATCCTAATGCTCCTTTCTGTGATGTTTTCATCGACTTGGCAATCTTCTCAGGGTCAGGCACTGGGTCAGCTTGTGATTTCTAAGGATTTCTTTGAGTATGCCTCACAAACTGAGCCAGGACTGTGATGTGGAGTCGCCAAAGGTTGGTCTTCCTCCAGTGGAGTCGCCAGATAGATGATTACAACCAGAAATGTGCCCAGACTTTGTCTATCATCAAAATTTGGAACTGTGTCATCTCCCAGGGAAGCTGAGCTTCAATCTCCTCTCCCTAGCAATAGCGCCAATTAATGTTATCACCCCAAGAAACTCTCCTAGGTTGTATCTCGGAGATGCTCGGGACCATTACAAACTCAACTTAATGTTGGAAATGGATGGATGGAAAGAATGATGCTTGTTCAAGCCAGATAACCACTTCTACTATGCTTAACTCCAGACATGGGTGAACACCCCCAGACTACAAGGCTTTAGACCACCAATTACTCATAGTTTGAGGATTAGGTGAGTATGGAGAATACTGACCACACCAGCAGATGCACAAGACCATGTGATGGCTGGCTGCAACCAGTAAAAAGGTCTGCAAATCTATTTCCTAATGCATAGACAGGATGATAGCTCTCTGGCACTAAACAGAAACCTGCATAACACATTCAATGATACATACTAGGTAGGATGACAGCTCCTCTAATGCTAAATATCAAGAGCACATGAACAAATGCATAACAAGCACAGCCTAGAATAGAATAGAAGTGGAAAGTGAGCAATTAACAGTAAAAGAAGCTTGTACTAGCTGAAAATGAAGACCAGACGTTGCAAGTATCAAAGTAGTTACAGTCTCCAGAAGTTGAACCTTACATCAAAACAACAACCATCAACCCTGATTACATCTGTTTTCTGGATATATATAGAGTTTCTTTACAAAAATGCTCTGCTATTCTATGCGTGGAGGGGTGATAATGGACCACCAACCGCTTTAACTATCTAATATGGGTCTCTACTGCAATCTGACTGTGTCTGCAAATGAATTTGATCTTCTCAGATGCTCTGTTGGCCTTCTCGAGCAGGTGGAGTGTTATATGGAAGGAGTTCCATAACTGATAAATGTGTTTATTTGCTCGAGGCTAGTCCTTTCCCTTCTCGACCATTCTATCTCTTGAAAGTGGTTGCTGGAGAGGAAAGGCATCAGGTACAGGTGAACAGGTTACTTTTGTCCTTTTGGAGCACGTAATGATCGGGGGCAATAGGACTGCATGGTGGGCGAATGAGCAAGACGGGGAATAGACATCAACCGTTGGATCGTGCAGATGGACAGCGGAATACACCATCGGGAGCACAAAAGGCAGAAAGACTGAGTATAGGCAAATACACTATCGAAGGCGGAAAGCGGACTTGGAACTTTATACACAGGAGTGGTGAGTCATATTGGATCCGGCACCTGATATCGCATCGCTAAAAAGGAATGGTCTGCATTAACGTCGAGCCCTAAACCCTTGTGACTGGCGATTGCCGATGAATATCGCATCGGCACTTCGGAAGCAAGCGCAAACAAACGTCAGCCGTTGGATCTTGTCGGGACTGATCGGACGGTGAAGGAGTGATCTCAATATCACATCGGCGGAAGTCAAGGGGGGAAGCCTTTATACACATGCGATTTGCGATAGCAATTAAAGCCCAGACCCGATAAAGGAATTAACCGCCTTTAAGACTGATGAAGGGAGAATGAATGGTGCAAGGGAAGGAGAGAATGACTATTGTGACGAAAGGGCCGACGAAAAGCACACAGTCATGTGATCGCGGTTACATGATGGTTCAAACTTAGCGCTCGGGGGCCGAAAGAACATAGACTTATACAAAGTTTTAGAGGTAAATGTTGAAAATAATACTGAGAGGGGGGGTGAATCAATATTATCTAATTCTTTTACCAAATCTTCCTTATTTATACTTTCAATTATTTTTGCATACCAATACCATAAATAATGAGCATGAACAAGAAAAGCAGACAGTCACATCAAAGAACACCAGAT
>APFE030184162.1:0-11104 GCA_000404065.3 Pinus taeda
AATTAATTTACTAACGTCTTATAAACCATAAACCATAAAAATTAAACCCTAAACTATAAACCCTAAACTAAAAAATGAAAACCCTAAATGCTAAACCATAATCCTTTTATAAAATTTCAAAAAGTGTTTTGTAACTTTTATTTAAGCATTTATTAAAACAATTTTCTAAAGTGTTATAATCCCTAAACCCTAACCCCTAAAGGTTAAACCCCAAAGCCTAAACACTATACATTATACCCTGAAACCTAAACCCTAAACATTTCATAACATTTTAAAAAGTGTTTTATAACTTTTTTTAAGTGTTTATAAAAAGAATTTACTAAAGTATTATAAACTTTAAACCCCCATCTCTAAAACCTAGACCCTAAGCCCTAAATCCTAAGCCCTAAACCCTAAATCCTAAATCCTAAACCATAAGCCCTAAACACTAATCCATAAACCATAAAACATAACAATTTTAACAGTGTCTACAATAAGGGAAGACTACACCTCGGTATGTTAGTGTAGGAGGGAGAAAATTGTGGTACAGGAGATACCGTGACCTTTGTTTTTCCACCCTTCTTCATAAACCTTTTTCATTTTATTTATTTTTATCATTACTCCTTGAGGCTCCACTGCATGATGCATTATGTCTAATAGCGTAGCACCAGATACCCCTTAAGTCGGGTGCTTTATCCCTACACATTAACCCTAAACCCTAAACACCAAACCCTAAAAACATAAACCTTAAACCCCAAATCCTAATCACTAACACTAAGAAATTCATAACATTTAAAGAGTTTCTTGTAGCTTTTATTTAAGTTCTTTATTAAAATAATACTAGGTGTATAAACACGAAACCATGAAACCCTAAAACGCAAACCCTAAACTTAATCGAAATATTAAAACTTAACTTTAAGCATTTTATAAGTGTTATAAACCCTAAACAGAAAACCTAATACCTAAAGCATAAAATGAAACACTTAACCCTAAACCCTAAACCCAAACCCCAAATCCTAAAAACTAAAATTCTAAAACCTAAAACCCAAAACTTAACCATAAACACTAACCTAAACCCTAAATGTAAACCCTATACCTTAAGTATTTTATAAGATTTAAAAAATGTATGAACTTTATATAAAATGTTTATTAAAATCATTTACTAAAGCGTTGTAATCCATAAACCCTAAACTATAAACCCTAAACCCTACACTTAAAACCTAAACCCTAAACCGTAGAACCCGAACCCTAAACACTGAACATTTTATACCATTTTAAAAATGGTTTTGTAAGTTTTATTTAAGTGTTTATTAAAAGAATTTACTAAGTTGTTATAAGTCATAAACCCTAAACCCTAAACCTTAAACCCTATAGCCTAAACTCTATAGCCTAATCGTTCTATAACATTTTAAAAGGTGTTTTCTAACTTTTATTTAAGTGTTTATTAAAAGCATTTACGAAAGTGTTATAAACCTTAAAACTTAAACCTTAAAACCTAAACCCTAAACCAAAAAAACCCTAAACAATAAACCCTAAGAATTTTATAAACCTTAAACACTCTACCGTCAACCCTAAACCATCAACCCCAAACCCTAAACCGTAAACCCCAAACCCCAAACCCTAATCCTTAAACCATAATTGCTAAGCATTTTATAAAATTTTAAGAAGCTTTTTGTAAATTTTATTTAAGTTTTTATTAAAAGATTTTACAAAAGTATTATAAACGCTAAATTCAAAACCCTAAACCCTAAATCCCAAACAATAAACCTCAAACCCTTAACTCTAAACCATAAACACTAAGAATTTTATAACATTTTGAAAAGAATTCTCTAGGTTTTATTTAAGTGTTTATTAAAAGCATTTACGCAATTGTTATAAACCCTAAACCCTAAATCCCAAGCATTTTATAACATTTAAAAAACCATTTTGTAACTTTTATTTAAGTGTTTATTAAAAGAATTTACAAAGTGTTATAAACCCTAAACCCTAAGGCCTAAACCTAAAACCCATAATCAAAACCTTAAACCCTAAACCCTAAACCCTAAACATTTTATAACATTTTAAAAACTATTTTGTAACTTTTATTAAGTCTTTATTAAAAGCATTTACTAAGGTCTTATCAACACTAAACTCTAAATCCCAAAGGCCAAACCATAAACACTAAACCCTCAGCATTTTATATCATTTTAAAAAGAATTTTGTAACTTTTATTTAATCCTTGATTAAAACCATTTACTAAAGTCTTATAAACCATAAACCTTGAACAAACCTAAACCCTAGACACCAAACCCCAAACTCTAAACGCTAAACCATAATGAGTTTGTAGCATTTTCAAAATCATTTTGTAACTTTTGTTACAGTGTTTATTAAAATAATTTTGTAACTTTTGTTAGAGTGTTATAAAACCTAAACACTAAACCCTAAACTCTAAACCTGAAACCTAGAACACTAAACCCTAAACCTTAAATCCTAAACTCTAAGCATTTTATAACATTTTAAAATGTGTTTTGTAACTTTTATTTAAGTGTTTATTAAAATTATATATTGAACACTTATAGTCATTAAACATTAAACCCTAAACCCCAAACCCCAAACCCTAAGCATTTTATAACATTTTAAAAATATTTTCTTAACTTTTATTTAAGTGTTTATTAAAAGAATTTATGAAATCCTTATAAACGCTAAATGCTAAAAAATGAAACCTAAACCCTAAAACCCAAACCCTAAATACTAATTATTTTATAACGTTTTGTAACTTTCATTTAAGGGTTTATTAAAAACATTTTCTAAAGTGTTATAAACCCTAAACCCTAAACCTTGAACCTTATACCCTAAACCTTAATCATTTTGTAGCTTTTATTTAATTTTTTTTTAAATAATTTACTAAATTGCTATAAAACCTAAACCTTAAGCTCTAAACACTACTCCTTAGACCCAAAAACTTAAACCCTAAGTATTTTATAACATTTTAAAAAACATTTACTAGATTTTATTTAGGTGTTTATTAAAAACATTTACTAAAGTGTTATAAACCCTAAAACCTAAACCCTAAGCATTTTACAACATTTTCAAAAACGTTTTGTAACTTTTACTTAAGTGTCTATTAAAAGCATTTACTAAACTGTTATAAACCTTAAACCATAAACCCAAAACCCTAAACCCCCAAATGCTAAAACCTAAACCCTAATCATTTTATAACATTTTAAAAAGAATTTCAAAATTTTATTTAAGTGTTTATTAAGTGAATTTACTAAAGTGTTATAAATCCTAAACCGAAATCCCTAAACCCTAAACGGTAATTTTTTTTAATACTTTAAAAAGTGTTATATGCTAATGATTAAAGTCTAAACGATAAAGTGTTTATTTAAAGAATTTACTAAATTGTTATAAACACTAAACCCTAAGCATTTTATTACAATTTAGACAGTGTTTTGTAACATTTTAAAACCATAAACCCTAAAAATTTTATAACATTTTAATACATGTTTTGTAAATTTTTTTAACTATTTATTAAAAGAATTTACTAAAGTGTCATAAATAATAAAACCTAAAACCTACACCCTAAGAATTTTATAAAACTTTAAGAAGAGTTTTGTAACTTTTTTTAAAGTTCTTATTCAAATAATTTACTATGGTGTCCCTCAGAACTAAACCCTAAACCCTAAACTGAAACCCGAAACCCAAAACCCTAATCGCTAAATCCTAAGAATTTTATAACATTTTAAAAACCGTTTTGTAACTTTTATTTAAGTGTTTATTAAAAGCATTTAATAAATTGTTATAAACCCTAAAACCTAAACCCTAAGCCTAAAACCCAAAATCAAAACTCAAAACGCAAAACCCTAAACACTAAGAATTTTATAGCAACATAAAAAAAAAATTGGAACTTTTATTTAAGTCTTTATTAAAAGAATTTACTAAAGCCTTATAAACCCTAAACCCTAAATCCCAAAGGCCAAACAGTAAACACTAAACCTAAAGCATTTTATATCATTTTAAATAGAATTTTGTAACTTTTATTTAAGCCTTGATTAAAACCATTTACTAAAGTATTATAAACGATAAACCCTAACCCTAATCATTTTATAACATTTTAAAAATCATATTGTAGCTTTTATTACAGTGTTTATTAAAATAATTTAGTAAAGCATTATAAACCCTAAACATTGAACCCTAAACTCTATATCCCAAACCCAAAACCACAAATCCTAAGCTCTAAGCATTTTATAACATTTTAAAAATCGTTTTGTAACTTTTATTTAAGTTTTTATCAAAATCACTTACTGAACCCTCATAAACCATAAACCCCAAACCCTAAACCATAAGCATTTTATAACATTTTAAAAATAGTTTTTTAACTTTTATCTTAGTGTTTATTAAAAGAATTTACTAAATCCTTATAAGCCCTAAATCCTATAACATGAACCATAAACCCTAAACACCAAACCATAAATACTAATCATTTTATAGCATTTTAAAAACCGTTTTGTAACTTTCATTTAAGTGTTTATTAAAAGCATTTTCTAAAGTGCTATAAACCCTAAACACTAAACACTAAGCATTTTATACCATTTTGAAAAGTGTTTTGTAACTTTTATCTAACTTTTTATTAAAATAATTTACTAAGTTGTTGTAAACAATAAATCCTAAGCTGTGAACCATAAAACCCAAACCCTAAACCTTATTCCCTAAACCTTAATAATTTTATAAAATTTTAAAAATTGTTTTGTAGCTTTTATTTAAGTGTTTACTAAAATAATTTACTAAAGTGTTATAAAACGTAAACCCTATGTATTTTATAACATTTCAAAAACTGTTTTCTATATTTTATTTAGGTGTGCATTAAAAGAATTTACTAAAGTGTTATAAACCCTAAAACATGAACGCTAATCGTTTTACAACATTTTAAAAAGTGTTTTGTTACTTTTATTTAAGTATTTATCAAAAGAATTTACTAAACTATTATAAACCTTAAGCCATAAGAAAAACCCTAAACCCTAAACCCCAAAACCCTAAACCTAAACCCTAATCATTTTATAACATTTAAAAAATAATTTCAAACTTTTATCCGAGTGGTTATTAAAATAATTTACTAAAGTTTTATAAATCCTAAACCCTACACCCTGAACACTAAACGCTAAACCCTAAACCCCAAACCCCAAACCCCAAACCCTAAACCCTAAAACCTAAAATTTTTATGATCTATTAAATATAATTTTGTAACTTTTATTTAAGTTTTTATTAAAACAGTTTACTAAGGTGTTATAAAACCTAAACACTAAATCCTAAACCCTAAACCCCAAACTATACACCCTAAACCCTAAACCCTAAACCCTAAAACCCAAACCCTAAACCCTAAACTCTAAACCCTAAAGAATAAACCCTAAACCCTATAAACTAAATGCTAAACCCTAGGCATTTTATAAAATTTTGAAAAGTGTTTTCTAACTTTTTACTGAGAGAATTTACTAAATTGTTAAAAACTATAAACCATACACCCTAAAACCTAAAACCCAAAACCTAAATCCTAAACCATAAACTCTAAACCCCAATCCCTAAACCCTAAACCGTAAACCCTAAGAATTTCAAAACACTTTAAGAAGAATTTTGTAACTTTTATTTAAGTGTTCATTAAAAGAATTTACGGAAGTGTTATAAACCCTAAACCATAAACAAAGAAACATAAACCCTAAACAAAATAACATAAACACTAAACCCAAAAACGTAAACCCGAAACCCTAAATCCAAACCACAAATGCTAAACCCTAAACCCTAAGCATTTTATAACATATGAAAAAATTGTTTTGTAACTCTTATTTAAGTGTTTATTAAAATAATTTACTAAAATGTTGTAGACCCTAAACACTAAACCCTAAACATAAACCCAAAACCCCAAACCTTAAACCCTAAACCCTAAATCCCAAACACTGAATCCTAAACCCTAATCATTTTATAACATTTTAAAAAGTATTTTGAAACTTCTATTTAAGTGTTTATTAAAAGAATTTACTAAAGTCTTATAAACCCTAAACCCTAACCTCCAAACCCAAAACCCAAAACCCTAAATCATAAACCTGAAAATGTAAACCCTAAACATTAAGCCGTAAACCCCAAACCGAGAACATTAAACCCTACCCCCTAAGCATTTTATAATATTTTAAGAAGATTTTTTTAATTTTTTTAAGTGTTCATTAAAAGAATTTACTAAAGTGTCATAAACCCTCAACCCTAAACTGTAAACCACAAACCATAAACCCTAAACCCTAAACTCTAAACCTAAAACCCTAAACCCTAAATCCCAAACCCTAAATCCTAAACTCTAAACCCTAAACACTAAGCATTTTATAACAATTTTAAAAACGTGTTGTAATTTACTAAGTGTTAACTAAAAGAATTTACTAAAGTTTTATAAACCCTAAATCCTAAAATCTAAACCATAAAACCTAAAAGATAAACCACCCTAAACCCTAAACCCCAAACCCTAAATGCCAAACCCTAAACCATAATCATTTATTAACATTTAAAAATCATTTTATATCTTTTATTACAATGCTTATTAAAATAATTTACTAAAGTGTTATAAAACCTAAGCACTAAACCCTTAACTCTAAACCGCAAACCTGAAACCATAAACCCTAAACCTTAAATCGTAAACTCCACGCATTTTATAACATTTTCAAAAGTATTTTGTAACTTTTATTTAAGTTCTTATTAAAATCATTTACTAAACCCTTCTAAACCTTAAACCCCAAACCCTAAACCCTAAGCATTTTATAACATTTCAAAAATGAGTTTTTTAACTTTTATTTAAGAGTTTATTAAAAGAATTTACTAAATCCTTATAAACCCAAAATCCTAAAACATGAACCGTAAACCCTAAAGCCAAAAACCTAAACCCTAAACCTTAAAACCTAAAGCCTATGTATTTTACAACATTTTGAAAAGTGTTTTGTAACTTTTCGTTAAAATAATTTTCTAAATTTTTATAAACCCCAAACCCCATACCCTATACCCTAAACCATAATCACTTTATAACATTTTAAATTTTGTTTTGTAACTTTTATTTAAGTGTTTAGAAAAAGCATTTACTAAAGTGTGATAAACCTTAAACCTTAAACCTTAAACCCTAAACCCTAAGCCGCCAAACCCTAAAACCTAAACACTAATCATTTTATAACATTTTAAAAATAATTTTAAAATTTTATTTAAGTTTCCATTAAAAGAATTTACTAAAGTGTTATAAATCCTAAACCCCAAACCATAAACCATAAACCATAAACCCTAAACCATAAACCCCAAAAGCTAATTTTTTTCTAATATTTTAAAAATATTTTTGTAACATTAGTGTTATAAAACCTAAACCATAAACTCAAAAACCTAAATCCCAAACCGTAAACCCCAAAGAGTAAACACTAAACACTAAGAATTTTATAACATTTTACAAATCGTTCAATAACTTTTATTTGTCTTTATTAAAATAATTTACTGAAGTGTTATAAATCCTAAACCCTAAATTTCAAACCCCAAATCCTATATCCTTATGCTTAAAGCCTAAAGGATAAACCCTAAAATCATTTACTAAGGTCTTATAAACCCTAAACCCTAAAGACTAAAGCTTGAGAGCATTTACTAAGGTATTATAAACTCTAAACCCTAAACTCCAAAACCTAAACCCTAAACCCTAAGCCCTAAACCCCAAACCCTAAAACCTAATGATTTTATAACATTTTAAAAAGTGTTTTGTAACTCTTATTTAAGTGTTTACTAAAACCATTTACTAAATTTCTATAAAACCTCAACCCCTAATCCCTATACCCTTAACCTTAATCCCCAAACTCTAACATGTAAAAATCCTAACAAATCCATAAACCAAAAAAAACGCTAAACCATAAAAACTGTTTTTGAGCTTTTTTATAAGTGTTCATTAAAATAATTTATTAAAGCATTATAAACCACAAACCCTAAACCCTAATACCAAACCCCTAACATAAACCCTAAACCCTAAACCATAAGCACTTTATAACATTTTAAACCCCAAACCTTAAACGGTAAGTATTTTATACTATTTTAACAAGCATTTGTAACTTTTTCGAAGTGTTTATTTAAAGAATTTACTAAATTGTTATAAACCCTAAGCACTAAACATTTTATAACATTCTAATAATAATTTTGTAACTTTTTTGAAGTGTTTATTAAAAGCATTTACTAAAGTGTTATAAACCCTAAACCCTAAAACCTACACACTAAGAATTTTATAAAATTTTAAGAAGAGTTTTGTAACCTTTTTTAAATTTTAATAAAAGAACTTACTAAGGTGTCCCTCAAACATAAACCCTAAGAATTTTATAACCTTTTAGTAAGTGTTTTGTAACTTTTTTCTAACTGTTTATTAAAAGGATTTAGTAAAGTTTTATAAATCCTAAACCATAAACTCTAAACCCTAATCATTTTATAACATTTTAATCCCTAAACCCTGAGGATTTTATAACATTTTAAAAAGTATTTTGTAACCATTTTTTAAGTGTTTATTATTAGAATTTATTCAAGTTTTATAAGACATAAACCATAAACCCTAAACCCTAAAACCTAAACACTATGCATTTTATAACATTTTAAAAAGTGTTTTGTAACTTTTTAAAGTGTTTATAAAAACAATTTTATAAACATTTTAATCCCTAAACCTAAATACTAAACCGTAAGCATTTTATAACATTTTAAACCCAAAACGCTAAACCCTAAAGCCTAAACTCGAAACCCTAAGTATTTTATAACATTTTCACAAGCGTTTTCTTACTTTTTTTAAGTGTTAATTAAAATTATTTACTAAGGTGTTATAGAATTTTAAATCCTAAACCCTAAATCCTAAGCATTTTATAACATTTTAACAAGTGTTTTGTAACTTCTTTTATGTTCTTATTAAAAGAATTTATCAAAGTGTTATAAATGCCAAACCCGAACCATAAACCCTATCCCTAAACACTAATAATTTTATAATTTTTAAAATACATTTTTGCAATCTTTTTAAGTGTTTATTATAAGCATTTAACAAAATGCTATAACCCTGAACATGAAACCGTAAGCATTCTATAAAATTTTAACAAGAGTTTTGTAACTTTTATTTAAGTGTTTATTAAAATAATTTTTTAAAGTGTTAAAAACCCTAAAAATAAACCATAAACCCTAAACACTAAACCAGAAACCCAAAACCCGAAACCCCAAACCGTAGACCCTAAAACCTAAACATTTTATGATCAATTAAAAATAATTTTGTAACTTTTATTTAAGTGTTTATTAAACAATTTACTAAGTTGTTATAAAACCTAAACCCTAAACCCTAAACCCCAAACCCTAAACCCTAAACCCTAAACCCCAAACCCTAAACCCCAAATCCCAAACCCTAAACGCTAAACACTAAACAAAGAACCCTAAACCCTAAACCCTACAAACTAAACCCTAAACCATAGGCATTTTATAACATTTTTAAAAGCGTTTTGTAACTTCTATTTAAGTGTTTATTAAAATAATTTACTAAAATGTTATAATCCTTCAACTATACACCCTAAAACCTAAACCCCAAAACCTAAACCCTAAATCCAAAACCCCAATACCTAAACACTAAAACATAAACGCTACCCTACGATTCTTATAACAATTTAACAAGAATTTTGTAACTTTTATTTATGTGTTTATTAAAATAATTTACTGAAGTGTTATAAAGCATAAACCATAAACAAAAGACTATAAACCCTAAACACAAAAACATAAACCTTAAACCTCAAAACCTGAACCCTAAACCCTAAATCCCAAATCCCAAACCCTAAATCCTAAACCCTGAACCTTGAACCCTAAACCATAACCATTTCATAACATTTTAAAAATTGTTTTGTAACTTTTATTTAAGTGTTGATTAAAAGCATTTACCAAAATTTTGTAGACCCTAAACATTAAACCCTAAATCTAACCCCAAAATCCCAAACCTTAAACCCTAAACCCTAAATCCCAAACCCTAGACCCTAAACTCTAATCATTTTATAACATTTTAGAAAGTATTTTGAATCTTTTATTTAATTTTTTATTAAAATAATTTACTAAAGTCTTATAAACTCTAAACCTAACATCTAAACCCCAAACCCTAAACCCTAAACCTTAAACCCTAAACCCCATACCGAGAACATTAAACCGTAAAGCCTAAGCATTTTATAGCATTTTAAAAGGTGTTTCTTAATTATTATTTAAGTTCTTATTAAAAGAATTCACTAAAGTGTTATAAACCCTCAAACCTAAACTATGAACGAGAAACCCTAAACCCCAAACCCTAAACTCTAAACGTGAAACCATAAACCCTAAACCCTAAACTCTAAATGCTAAGCCTTGATAATTTTATAATATTTTAAAAAACATATTGTAACTTCTATTTAAGTGTTTATTAAAAATCATTAACTAAAGTGTTGTAAACCCTAAACGTTAAACTCTAAACACCAAACCCCAAACCATAAATGATAAACCCTAAGCATTTTATAACATCTTAAAAAAATTTCAAACTTTTATTTAAGTGTTTATTAAGAGGATTTACTAAAGTCTTATAATCCCTAGACTCTTAACCCTAAACCGTAAGCAATTTATAACATTTTAAAAATTGTTTTTTAAATTTATTTAAGTGTTTAATATAAGAATTTACTAAAGTCTTCAAAACCCTAAACCCTAAGAATTTTATACCATTCTAAAAGGAGTTTTGTAACTTTTACTTAATTTTTTATGAAAATAATTGACTAAGGTGTAAACCCTAAACTGAAAAACCTACACCCTAAATGCTAAACCGAAGCCTTTTATAGCATTTCAAAAAGCATTTTGTAACTTTTATTTAAGTTTTTATTAAAACAATTTACTAAAGTGTTATAATACCTTATAACCTAAAACCTAAAAGCTAAGCATTTCATAACATTTTAAAAATTGTTTTGTAACTTTTCTTACATGTTTATTAAAAGAATTTACTAAGGTGTTATAAACATTAAACCCTAATCCCTAAAACCTAAACCCTATTTATAAAATTTTAAGGAGTGTTTTGTAACTTTTATTTAAGTGTATACCAAAACCATTTACTGAAGTGTTATAAACCGTAATCCTT
>APFE030184165.1:2610-27588 GCA_000404065.3 Pinus taeda
ATAATATATAACGTGTCCTGTTCCGGGGGGTCAGCGTGTCCGAATCCGACACCACGAATCTCGAACCCTACGTGTCCCGAATCCCCGTGTCAGGTGACTTAGCTGCCAGATTGATTTCTCTGTCAAGTGAGCCAATTTGGCACCCAGTTGCACTCTAGAAAAGTTGCTTAATAATAAAACCCTCATAATTGTTGCATCGATTTCCCCAAGTTGGGTTTTTCCAGGGACGATTGTCCAAAAATAATGATGTCCCTTATGTGTTTGTCTATTTCTTTCAATTGATGATTTGTAAATAGTTGAGACTACATTTTTGTTTATTTGCAGTATTCATATGGTTGAATAACTTGTTAAAGAATAAAACAAGTAGGCGAAATAAACCAGATAGTGCAAGAAAATTTCTAACGGGTTAGACTTAGAAATTTCAACATGGTATCAAAGGGTTGCAGATCACAGGAGAGCTGAAGGCACCAGCTAAATCAGAGAATTTGCAGTAGAAACAGTTGTCCCGAGTGACAGAAGTTCTTCCTAGGCAGAAAGCAGCAGAGGAGTGACGCAGAGGGCCTGCGTCATCATTTCAACCCAGAGAGAGGGCCAGCGCAGAGGCAGAGGAAGGCAGAAGAGGCTCACGAAGAGCCACGTCATCTTGCTCACTAAGGTAGGAGTGACGCAATTGGCCAAAGGAGCGATTCGGCCTTGCCAAGATTGCACAGAGCTAAGTGGCTCAATTTTTTCAGCTATTAGGGCCTAGGAGGTGCAGGCAGATTGTGGATTGTGAAGCTGGTGGGGTGTTGTTGTTGTCGAAGCAAAACGGTACCTAACTAGATAAAACCAAGGTAGAAGGGTCGCTACCTAGGAGGATTTCTAACCAAGAAATCCAGATCAGTGTTGCAGGAGCAAAGGGGATCGGAGAGGAGCGATTCGACTATTGGCAGAAGGGTTTCCAGAAGGGAAATCGAGACTCAGAGGA
The DNA here is from genome assembly GCA_000404065.3 of Pinus taeda. Taxonomy (NCBI): domain Eukaryota; kingdom Viridiplantae; phylum Streptophyta; class Pinopsida; order Pinales; family Pinaceae; genus Pinus; species Pinus taeda. The sequence continues at coordinate 3,578 of APFE030184165.1, forward strand.
AGTCTAGCAGAGGGTTTCCAGGAGGGAAATCAAGACTCAGAGGGAGCCTAGAAGAGAACTTCCAAGAGGGATGTAGAGATTCAGAGGGAGCCGAAGAGGAGAGAAGAGATGGCAATGAACAAACTGAGGGATAAGGACATGTTGGACGGGGCGTCTAACTTTGTCTTCTGGAAGGCCAGGATCCTGTCTGTTCTAAATAGAAATTGCATCAAGGCCTTCGCCTTAAGAACTGTGCCTATCCCGGTCGACCCAGTTGATAATGAAAGGTATGAGGATGCAATGGCCAAGGCAAAGTGCATAATCCTTGATGGGGTCAAGGATCATGTAGTTCAGCATATTGCCAAGAAGAATACCACAAAGGAAATGTGGGATACCTTGACGACATTGTATCAAGGTACTTCCATGCAGAGAAAGATGCTACTGGAGAATCAGCTGCAGTCGTATCAAATGCAGAAGGGGGAGTAAATAGATCTATTCCTCAACAGGTTGCAGAAGATTCGAGACCAACTTACTTCCATAGGGGCCACGCCGGATCAGGAGTTAATGGTGAGGACTACCCTGAACACAGTCTTCGAGGAGTGGGAGACATTCGTTTAAAGCATTTTGGGCAGAGCGACTCTTCCAGGATGGGAAGATTTGTGGGCAACTCTTTGCCAAGAAGAGATCAGACGGTTGACCAAGGTGGGAAGTAGCAGCAAAGAAGGTCGAATCAAGAAAGAGGAGGAAGAGGATGTGGCTCTGGCATCTGCGGGACAACAAGGGAAGAGGAAGAAGAAGGACATCTCCATGAAAATGTGCTTCCATTGTGGGGAGTTGGGTCATTATGCAACCCACTGTCCCAAGAAGAAGAATAAGGGAGAGACTTCTGACTCCAAGACAGCGCCGGCTAAGGCAGAGAAGGAAGTGGAGACTGATGACGACTATGCCATGAGTGCTCATGTACCTCTAGAGAAGAGGTGGGGTGACATCAAGCTATAGTCAGGAGGACTACAGGAGATGAGGGGCAGGATCCTTAAGGTACCCAAACTCTTGGCTCAAATCTGGCTACGGGAGCCCCGAGAGACAGTGATTGGATGACGGATGTCGGTAGAAGCAAGATGCAGATGGAGTGGTAGAACAGTGCTAGAGTGCAGGGATCGGTAACAGCACAAAGAGGGTTGCAGCAGTGCGAGAAGCAAAAAGGAGTCTGCAACAGTGCAGGAAGGCACAGAGGTGTTTGCAGCAGTGCGAAAGGCACAGAATTGTTGTAGCAGCGCAGAGGCAACAGAGGGAGCATAGGATAGCAGTAGAGAGAGATTCAACATCAGGAGGGCTTCTAGCCTGACTAGGATGTCAGTAGTTGGGTAGATCAGTTACCAACGTCTCAATAACTCAGTGACAGTGCAGCAGTAGCAGTAGTAGTGCTATGCGCAGCGCGATGCAGCATGATGAGAGAGGGCTGCAGTGCAGAGGCAGTGTTGGGAGAAAGGACCAGCAGCAGCATGAATGCAGAGGGAGTTGTCGTACAGAGGTAACAGTAGCAGTGGCAGAGCCATGGGCAGTAGTACAGGATGCAGTAGTGCAGAGGATGTTGGGCAGCAGGCCAAACATAAGCACGGGTACCGGTGCCGAATGATAGAGGTGATGTTCAGCGGTGGAGCATTACTAAAGCACATTCCTCGCTAAGAGGGAGTGTTGATTCGGGGTAGCATCGGATGTGCTCTAGCCATGAAAATTGGTGGAGAAGCTAAAGCACGTGAGATCTCCAAGACACAGAAATGGTTTGGGGAAATTCCACCTGGTTAAAGAGATATTAAAATAATTAATAGTTCTAATAGGTTCCTAAGTCTAAACTTAGGAAAGAAAAAAATATTAATGGGTATTAATAAAAAACTGGGTGAGAAGGCTCTAAATGACATGGATCAAGCCAAATCTAATCTTAACCATTGATTAGAGATTTAATCTCAGTCGTTGAAGACTCAACAGAAAAAGTATAAGAGAAGGCTTGAGGGTCAGTTGGAGATACACCAAGTTGATCAATCAGTTCGATTTTCTGGAGCGAGGTTTGCTAAGAGAAATCGAACCAGTGATCAGAGTTGCAGCGAGGAGCAGTGAGTGCATAGCAGAGAGGCATAGATAGTGTCGGAAGACCAACGCAAAGGAAGAGAAGACTACGCAGAGTCAGCAGGAGCTACGCAGAGCCAAGAGCCATGCAAAGGGCCAGAGTGACTGCACAGAGGGCCAGAGGGCCTGCGTGGGTGACGCAGAGGGCCAGAGAGCCAGCGCAAAGCATCAATAGGTTGGCACAGAGGGTTCTGGGCTGACGCAGAGGGTTCTAGGCTGATGCAGAGGCCAAGATGGCTAACGCAGAGCCTCAGAGAGGCGTTGGGAAGATTTTCGTGTAGTAGACTTGTCGAATATCTACTTCCGAAGAGAGGTATTACTGCTGGATTGATTTCTCTGTCCGGTGAGCCAGTTTGGCACCCAGTGGTACTCAAGAAAAATTGCTTAATAATAAAACCCTCAAAACTATTGCACTGGTTTTCCCAAGTTGGGTTTTTCCGGGGACGATTGTCCAAAAATAACAATGTCCTGTGTGTGTTTGTCTATTTCTTTGAATTGATGATCTATAAGTGGTTGACACTGCATTTGTGTTTATTTTCAGTGTTTGTATGGTTAAATAACTTGTTAAAAAATAAAGCAAGTAGGTGAAATAAACCAGATAGTGCAAGAAAATTTCTAACAGGTTAGACTTAGAAATTTCAACATGAGGAACTAATATGCTCCATGGAGACAAGCGACTAGGGTTTCTTCTAGTTGTTTGATCTTGCTTGCAAGTGAATTGATCCAAGGGTTTTGGACTGTTTCTTCTAGTTGTTTGATCTTGCTTGCAAGTGAATTGATCCAAGGGTTTTGGACTGCTTCGAAAAAAAGCTTCATTATTCCAATGATTTTGGATTTCGCCGAACACAGAGAGTAGAGGTTGGAAACGCCAAAGATAAACCGCTACAGAAACAAGTTTCATTTCCCATATTTTTACACTTATATTTAGTCAAATGGCTACAGATATGCAAGTGAAGAGGGTTTTCCTTGCTAGACTTGCATTCTACCGCCATCGAATGTAGGTTCTCAAGGCATACAGGTAAGCATCTTAATCCATGACTTACTATTTTTAGCTCTATAATCATTTAGGGTCATTATATTGTGTAAAAGATGAAATTCCGTTATATTCCAGCTGTGAAAAATTGTGTAAATAAATATAACCAGAAATCTGAAAGGGCAATTTCCAGCTAGCTGAAAATTGCATTTTTAACAAAAGATTTGATAGATGGGAGGCCCTAAAGCCTCTAAAGTTCTCTCTAGCCTTCCCTCACTAGGGTGACTTCTCTAGACGTGTCTTGCACATTGTGGCTTGGCTGTAATAACAAATCAGCTTGTTTCCCTCACATTTTTACGCACAGGAGAGCAAGCTGTTTTCACTCATAATTCTTAAAATGTGTATTGAAAAAGAAAAATAACTCTTTTAAACAGATAGGATAAATTTCATAGACAAAAATCCATAGGTTACAGTGCATATTTTGAATGATTTGGCTACTAATGGTTTGTTGTTAGAATCTGCAATGTTTTATCACTGTTTTATCAACAAGATAGCAAGCAAATCTAGAACAACTTCATCCCATTGACTCCATATAAGGCACTGATCACGTATCGAACAATTGGGGCATATTTAGGGAAGCCTCCCTTGCCTGTTTAGGAAGTGTTGGGCCTAAATAGAGGGGGCTCTAATGGAGGTGACAATGGGTCCCTTCCCTGTTCTTGCCAATCTAACAAGACTGCCCAGACCTTAGCAACTCTACTAAGAAGACAGTAACATTTTTGTGTGTTGTTGCCGGGGATGAGGTCTTTCAACCTGGTTTTATACAACATCCATCCACTTAGGTAAGTTTTTTTTATTGTCGTGTTTTGACGGGATTGTTGTAAAGGACTAACTTGCAAGTCTCATCTAGCAATATCAACTAAGGGTGCTCTAACAGAACCCAATCAGATAAGAAGGTACAATAAAAAAACAGTTTTCCAAGATAAGAATTAAGGTAAATATTGGCGACTCCACATTTATGATATCATGATTGGTTAGCATATTCTGAGCTTAAAGAATTATCGTCTTATGTCTAAAGTATTGATCATGGTAAGATGTTATCTTTTATATACATGTTCTTCTTGATCTATCATGTTTCAAGATATCCACATTTGCTCTCATTTGATGTATTTGTCCATGTTCCAAAATTTTATGGAACCCCGCCATTATCATCCAATTACTTTCTCAAGAGAATTTTTGGTAAAATCACATTCATAGATATCAGGTCGATGTGTTTCGAACCACCCAATGTGGTTCATCGTCAAGACTAAGATGGAGAGTCTGATCTGAGCAGCAATTAAATAATGTAAAGAAGAGAAAATCAATTCCCAATGGTTGAATCATAACGGTAAAAAATCAATTAATAAATTTTTTATTGTAGCATCTAAAAACCTATTAATAACCAAAGAAGAAATTAAAGAGTTTTCATAAGCAACCATAAACAAAGAATTAAAATAAAAATGATAAAAAATAAGGAAAGGACCACAACATAATTTATATATAGGAAAAATAAAGAGTAATAAAAAATAAAAGTCAAGAAAGGAACAAAATTAATAAGTAAGAAATATAAAAATATACAAATATATATGTATATAAAAGAAAACTATATCTAAAGAAATATAATTATGAATGAGGACAGAAAAATTAAAAATTAATAAAGTAAAAGAAAGGACCACAAATAATTAAAGGATAAAATAAATATTAAGTATATATATATTAATATATATATATATATATACACACTATTAAAAGCAAGGTAAACAGATTTTGAACGTGCTTCGCCCTACCGAATGGGAAAAAATATCAGATGATAGCAACTAATCCGGAGTCGTGGTCTTGGAGTCGAGCTAGGGTTCAAAGAAGACCTGTTCAAGTTGTGCTCACAGTACCAAATTTGGAGGAGGACAGTGCCAGGGCTGCAGAACTTCACAGAAGAGGGCAGGTTCTAACCGAACAAATGAATAGTGCGGGGTCCAATTGGACCCCATCTTATAAACAGGCAATGATGCAAAAAGATAAAACCCCACTGGACGAGGTGCAGATCTTGAGATTTGAGAAGACAGGAAAGGAGGAACTGAGAAATAAATGAAAGCTAAACGAGGAGGCCAGAAATTCCTAGACATGAAAAGAAATCAATGGCAGCAACAGTACAGTAGACAGAGACAGGAAAAACCCTTTTCTAGAGCAGATACCACAAGAGAAGGAACCTGAAGACGAGAGAATAAATAAAGTGGAAGATTGGAACCAGAGTGGAACAGAATAGGAAGGAACAGCGACGGGCGCCAAAAAGAAAGAGAATCAGGGGCATTGCAAGCCTAAAGCAACTAAAAACCTGCAGGTAATCATCTCTGACCCAAAACTACAGGCTTACCAAGAACACATAGCAGAACACGCAGTGATTTGCAAGTTTATGGGTTTCTGGCCAACAGAACGAGCCCTGTGCTTGTGGATCAAGCAGTAATGGAAGCCCAAAGGGGATGAAAGGCTCCACCTAGGGGCCAAAGGTTTCTTCACAGTGGTTTTCACCAATCTGGATGACAAGGACCGAATCTTCGATGGAGGCCCATATTTTTTTGCCTCAGCAAGTCTATACATGAGACCATGTAAGCCCAACTTTGCTCCAGAACAGGAAACGTTCAAACAGGTACCTGTCTGGATCCACCTGTTCTCTTTACCAGTGTTGAGAATATCGGTATCGGCAAAATATCGACGAAGGTCCAGAAAATATCTTATCAGCGAAAATATCGGCAAAATATCAGCAAATATCGGCAAGCATAAAAAATGCATAATATATTCATTTTTTTTCAGATTTTAAACATATAAAGCAATAACAACATGAAATAAACACATTGGCACATAAATATGAAGAAAGCATTGATATATATGATGTCAAATAGAAATGATACATCAAAGGCGATACCAAATCCTGTTGATCCCTAATAATTGTCCATTCAAGGACTCAAATGTGGAGAACCAATACAAAATAACATCACATATATAAAAGTATCTCATCATCATGAGTTATATGTAGCATAACAAATAAAACTAGCAGCTATCTATCTAAAATCATTGCCCTCTCCCCCTTTTACGGGAAAGCATGATGCGATGTTTGCCAGGCCTGCCCCTAGTAGTAGAAGGCTTTGACCCTGCCTCTACACCTAATGTCAAATAATGAGTGCTAGGTATGGGGCTATGCTCTCCTATATCTATAGCAGATGGTGTTGATGCTGATGCTCCCACAGTGCCCTCCTCCTCCTCCTACTCCTCTTGCTACTGCTCCCCCGAGTCCACCTCCTCTTGCTGCCCCTGTTCTAATGGATCATCTGCCACTGGCTCTAACCATGAAGGTGACTCCTCCAAGATGGGCTACTCAGACTCCACTGAGACAATACATCAATATTATCTAAGGAAATGGCATCTGGATCCATTGGTGATTCTATTTGCCTCACTCGAAGTCCAATGTTGTAATGCACATATACTAAATCATTGAAGCGTTCGAACTCCAACCTGTAAGAGTGTCAAAAAAACTAATGAGTCTTGATTCTTGAGTCTTGACACTTGAAAGTTGAAGGTCATAGATTAAAAATTAAAAATTACAATAAGTGTAATTGCTCAACTGAAGGCTGGAGCTCAAATTTATACCTGTTGTGCTTTTTTGCGTGTATTTTCTCAAATACACTCCAATTGCGCTCACACCCTGAAGAGCTACATGTTTGACTCAAGATTCGTATGGCCAATTTCTACAAATTTGGTGCCCTTGCACCATAGCTTCACCACCAAATATCTACAACAAAATAATGAAATAAAAAATTAAAAAACTTAAAACATAATTAAACTTTCAAATAAAAGTTACATAATTGAATTTTAAAAAAATAGAATTATAAGTAAGGAAATTCTAAATTGAAAATTCTAATTTCTAATGAGTGATGACTTGTCACTTACGTGGCATGAAGAGGGTCCTTTCCCTAATAGCATCATCAAAGCCAAATAGGCCAATACAATCCCGATAATACTATATCTTGCGATTGATTTTGCTACGAAGCTCAGGATCAGGTACCATCCTCTGAATACAGGAATGGAGCCCTTCCATCACCTCACCATCAAAATCAAAGCCGCATTTGTATGAAAATGCGAGGTTGAGGAAGAGTGTTGCTGCATGAATGGGTCGATGAAGCATCCCTGTCCACTGACTATCAATCACATCCCATAACATCATCTGCCTATCAAGGCCAACAGAACCCTTGTCTACATAATAAGAACAAATGGCCTCCTTGGCCCTATCCATGCCCTCATACAAATAAGCCATTGCAGTCTTCTCCCCATCCACCAATCTGAGAACCTTTACTATAGGTTCACTAACTGCGCATGCTTCTTCTACTCCACACCAAAACGTCTCAGAGTGCACCATTTTTGCAATGGCTTTCCCGTCATGTCTCCTGTTGTATCTACAATTACGCCAATCATTAGACACAAACATTTGCTTCAACTCGAACTGACATCGAAGCAAACACTGAAGAGTAATAAAGTTTGTGGCAAAATGTGTGATCGCAGGACGCCGCAACTCCTTGTTTCTAGTGAACCTCCTCATGAGGCTAAGAACAAAAGCATGGTTATAAATAAACTTGGGGACACTCCTAGCCATATCAATTGCCTCCTTGATGAAGGAGAGTTCCCCATATCCTCAAGCAACAAATCGAGACAATATGTTGCACACGAAGTCCAGAACAATGTGGGATGCCTCTCCATAAGCATCTTGCCAGCAGACACATAATTAGCTGAATTGTCTATTATGACTTGCACCACATTCTGCACACCAATCTCCCGAATGAACCCATCTAACAACTCACATATCGTTGCTGCATCTTTGATATGTTCTGATGCATCCAACGAATTAATAAACATGGTACCTTTAGGACAATGTACCAAGAAATTTAGAAGGGTCCTACCCTTCCTATCTATCCAACCATCAAACATCACTGTGCATCCAGTAACTTCCCATGTCTTTTTCAACTCCGCCAATCTAGAGTTGATGTCCTGCTTTTCTGCTTGAAGAATTGGCTCCCGCAACTCCTCATATGTGGCACTTTTGTACCCTGGGCCCACAACAGCAATAGCATCACACATTGGCTACCAAAATGGATTGGTTTTGGTGATGCTGAGAGGTAAGTCGCTCCAGAAAATACACCTCCCCATGACTCTATCTGCTTCTTGCTTCTCCTTTTTTTTAACAAGCGATTTTATGCCAGGTTGTGCTCCATGTCCTATTCGTGGAACAAAAAATGATGACCTCGCACTAGCAGTAGCAGGTGATGATGTGCCAGCTGTGGAGCCCCTCCCACTACCCTCAACATCAAAATCAGGAGAAGATATCCCGAAAGATCTACCTGCATGTTCAGCTTTGTTTCTTTCTGCCTCCTCCTCCTTTCTATCTTTTTCATCAATTGCCTCAAGAGCTTTTCGCATAAGCTCCGGACTAGAAACTGTGCAAATCCCAACATCATGTCCACTGAGTCTAGCAAGATGGTATTTCAGTCGTGTAACCCCACCTGTCATCCTAGTCCCACACAATTTGCATGTAAGATATGCACGATTTATCCCACCAACAGGGTTCCCATACTCCCAAAATGGGTCCAAGGCTTTTGGCACATTTGTATTTTGTAGTGGGCTAACTCAAACCTAGGGCACCAAAAAAAAATTGGAATTAATAACTTAATAAGTAATAACCACATCATTTTACAAAACAGTTTTTTTGCTACATTAATTGCAATTTTTCAATGTGAAATGAAATGATAAAATTCAAAATTTGCTTGCCAATTAAAATCAAATCAAAAATATTTACATATAACAGTGGTGTGACCTTCGTTGTCCCACAAGGAGACATTTTTCTAGCCCTTCCAATACACAGAAAGCAATAGAGTAAAATCTATTAAATTATTGCTTATTCCCTATCAGTGCAGTTTCAACAATGGCTACATACTTCAGGAAATTTGTCAATAAGAGGAGGAATACGTTTCACTTCGAAGGCATTACACAACATCCAATATTGAGCACATCATTTCATAAATTCATACATAGAAATAGGCACCTTCATCAAAGCTTCAGAAGCAACACTACAAAAGAGGTACTACTCCTGTGCCAGAATTTGTGTCGAGAAGGACGTTTCAGGGGCACTTCATGAGGGTCTGTGGCTAAGTTGCACAAAACGGGGAAACGCGAATATATATATATATATATATATATATAAAAATAAAATAAAAATTAAAAAAATAAAAAAAAAAAATATATATATATATATATATATTAAAAATATTTAAAAATTATTATATATATGTGCAATCATAAAGCATTAATGATACATTATAATTTATTACATTTAAACATTAAGATCAAATTTATATCACATTTACTCATGAGTCATGAATGATCACATAATGAAAATAAAAATATAGGAAAATCCAAAAGCAACCATTAATGTTTATTATATATCCAAGGGCAAAATCTCAAAATCAGCGTTTATTTATATTAGTATATGAGGCTGCAAGTACAATAAAGACTATAAGGCTGCAAGAACTATAGAGACAAAAGACTAATCCTCATCATAACAATCCTCATCAAAAATAGAAGCAGCACAATGCTCAACAGTGGATGGTGGTGCTGAAGAAGATGATGCACCAATTCCACTTCCAGACTCGTCCTCAATATTCAAGGCAGCAAGAGAGAGCTCCAAATAAGGATTTTTTGCCTCCACATCCCATTCTTTAGAAGGACCACTGTTGTATTCTGGACCCCTACGAGATGCAAGGCGAAGGTTGGAGTGCACATAAACAAGATCCTCTGCTTTCTGTGAGCCCAACCTATTGCGCTTCACAGAATGAATAAAACCATAAGTGCTCCAACCTTCGCCTAAAAAAAATTAAAAAACAAATTACAAAAAAAAAAAAATTTAAAAACAAATGATTTTTTTGGAAACATGGGGCTGTACGGCCGTGAAACGCGTTTCCAACCGTACCACCCACGTTTCCTTTTCCGGAAACGAGGTGGTACGGCCGAAAACGTGTTTCACGGCCGTACCAAACGCGGAAACGCGTTTCGTTTCCATTTCCGGCCGGAAATGGGCCCCCCCCCCCCCAGCATTTCCTGCAACATAGGTTATACCATACCTTGAATTTCGTGAACCGCCTTAATACGCTTTCCAGAATCTATCTGCATCGGTCAAAGCACAAGTCTCAAATTAGTTTTATATAGAGTAACTCCTCTAACATTTCTATTCCTGGTATATATGTTCTTTCTCTGTGCGTTAATTGAAGTTCAAGGTTTATATGCTAAGTTATAGCGTTACTCTTGCAGTAAATTTCGGTTGTATTTATATATCCGTTGAGATTATTGTGAGCACTATATCATCTGGTTCATAGCTGCTCCAATCTAAGTTTGGTTTGGAATTGACTTGTGGTCTCGTCAAATTTAGGGCTCTCCCATCTAAGCCTATCTGTCTGTTACCTCTAAGACAGCCTTGAATTTCTCCTCTGGCAATGGCAAGCATTCCTTTCGAATACAGAAGCATATCTATGCTGGAAAAGGCATCTTCAAAGTCTTGAATACTTGTCTGGTTCACTGTTCTATTCTGTTTCGATTCATTCCAATTCCAATTCCAATGGCAGACGTGAATCACTAGCCATGCCTTATAAGCAGAAACTCTAGTACATCATTGTTGTGTGTTTGAAGGTCAGTGCATTCAAATTTGACTGAGAATTTTATTCTCTACACATTGTATTGAATGTTTGTGTTGACACATTGACCATAGCCCCAACTCGAACATTAAATCGTTGCTTGGAGGTGTTGTGCAAGAAGGGCGTTTATGTGAACCAACGACAGTCATCCTTAGCCTATGCATTGTCAACTCCGTTGAAGCGAACCGCCATTCATGGCTCTCCAAACCATTGGTCTAAACTGTGATTTGGTGTTGTGCGTCAGACTTGACTTGTGTTGTTGTCTGTCATGCCTGATTATATCATTGCTCGCTCCTCCGTGGTATTACCTCGTTCACACTCCGATCCCTTTGGTTCACACTCCAGTATCGGAGCTCCTCCATACCACGGCTCCAATATAAACTGGCATAAGTGTTAAATTTATAGCGGAATAGAGGAAAACTCGATAATTTTGAGTCAAAAGCTGAAGGGGAGCAACAGTCGTCCGATTGATAGATCGACAGATCTAACTGTCATTGCTTGGAAAAGGCGCGCAAAAGATAGCCAGCGAAAAAGGTGGTCTTCGCACAGGAAACGGTATTTCAGGGGCATAAAAAGTGGTAAGTGGTAATCTCGTGAGTCCACCCGATTCCACTCACCAGTGCCGCCCATTCCGGATGGGTAATCGTCATGCAAGTTTTCCTTCCGAAATCGCCAAAGACCATCGGATCTTGTGAGTGCAGATCTACGGCAGAGGATGGTCATGCAAGTTTAATTGATCACAAAAAGGATATCAACCGTCAAATCGTGGGGTTGAAATCTATGGTGGAGAATAAACCCGATAAAGTTAAACCCCGGGAACTGTGCAAAAGCCGCGGATTGGTGAAAAGGTGAGTTTACGTGTATTCCACTATTGGTTGATTGACCGGGTTCTTTGGGAATTAAAACACATAGTCCTTGTACGTGGTGCTCTGTGGTCTTCATATACAAAGAACGTCGATATACATTATACCTCTGTGGTCTCTACTTCAAACTTTTGGTATCCATTGAACGCTGCTCCATCCATCAAGTCTACGAAGGCTGCTAAACCAGTTGCCCCAGCAAAGAAACCAGCTGCAAAGAAGGTTACTCCAGGTTATATAAATTAACGATGTCCAGATATATACGTTGTTGATAAGTTGAACGTTGTTGGTATAACACAGTTTGTAGAGATAGTATAACGTTGTCCATTGTATTGTTTCAATCGCGTTTCCATTATAATAACGTTGTCCGACATGATATAACACCTAAAGGCCAACAAGGTTGACAAGTGGATGTGAAAGCTTTCAAGTTTCTTAACATTGGCATGAACATTTTAATGTTGAGCATTAAGCATTGCATAAGGCAATCCCCTTGGTGTTGTATTATTCAAAATTGAGTGGGGACGATTGAAATTCCACGGCCTGGAACTACTGTATTCTGCTTTGAATGCATTGAAGGCTATTGTGCACGGGTGTTATATGGTGTATGGTAGATGAAATATAGAAGCTAATCTCATTTCTGTTGGGGTCTTATTATTGCTGGAAAAGAAGAGCCTATGGGCTGCAAACCTGTCAAGATGGACATTCTGTTAAGGCAACAATATTGGGCTTGTTACGTAGAAATTGAGGCACAAGACACTGTGAAGTGAGAACATGAGCAGAAATCAGTGCAAATTAGTTCATGTTGGCAAATTAATATTCTGAAACCATTATTATTTCCACAAGTGCATTTTTGGTCTGATTGTTTGGAAAATGGATAAAACTGGTGAAGTATTAGAGTTGTTAAATACTATAATACATTCCATAGTTCATGATACAGTGAAAATCAGCAAGAACACTCTTTGTGATATTAAAACCTATCTGCAGTATACACAAGACAAGATAGAATTTTTGGAGCTTGAATCTTAGCTACAGGAAGAAGAATTAAAACAGAGGAGTCATCATTCTGAACCTATTTCTGTTCAGAACAATGAAATCGACTCCCATAAGTAGCAAGTTGGTTCAGACACAGTGCCCAATAAAGCAACAAGGTTACATGCAGATGTAGAAATTCAGTATGCATTTCCGAAGCCCATCATCAAAACTTGGGAAGAACTTGTCCACAACAACCACAGAACAGGTCTTGGGTATGACAAGGAGGTTTCCTTTCATATTCCAGATTACTCAAAGCCCATCCAGTTTCAGAGTGTTGGATTTCCTCATGACAGTTCACCTTCAGCTATTCTGAATTCTGCCCTTCTTCCACAGCAACAGATTGTGAAGTGCCAACATTGTGACTGAGTTGGCCATTTGAAAGATCACTGTTTTGATCTTCATCCATGTAAGCACTGTCATAAAACTAGTCATTCTTCAAACAGATGCTTCAGAAACAAACCTCTTGCAAGAACAAAGATTCATCTTGGATGGATCGCTTCTTAGCAATGGGCATCAACAGCGAAGAAGATATTTCAGTGATATGCCCGAACTTATTCTAGAGTATTGAACAGTCTTGTAGTTGAGTTTTCTCCATCATCTCACCTTGTATCTGACAGGGGGGGAAATGATAGTCATCTACAAGCTTCAAAGCCACATCAAGCGAGCTTGAGCCACAACCTGCCATACCAGATTCAGAGTTGTAGTCAGAGACAAAGATGCCCCTGAGCATGCCTTTAGTTTGTGACACCTCTTCAAAGAATTGGGGACACTTCCCCTAGCAGAAGACTTCAGCTTCTTGCCAGTTTTGGAAGAGTTCTAGGAATTGCATTAAGCATTCCAGAGTTGTTGGTCATCCTTAAACCATCACAGGTTGAGACTTCCCTTTTCAGGTTGAAGTTCTCCCTTTTATGCGGGGTGAGACCTCCCTTTCATGGTTGAAGGTTTCCCTTTTCAAAACATCAGAAGCACTTCCTCTAGCAGAAGACTTGAGCTTCATGCCAAACTTGGAAGATTTCTGGGAACTGCACTAAGCATTCCAGTGTTGGTGGTCATTCTTAAACCACCACCCTTTATACCAACATTTCAGAGAGCACATTCAGCCTAGTGCTAGCATGCATTTTTGCACGTTTTGTATTACAGCTCTCTTCTTGGACTCATACATAACCCTTCAGATTAAGGAGGGCAATGTTGGACACCTAATCCTCTAAGGGTCGGTGTGGAAGCCGAATAGACTAAGGAAGTCCAAGAGGCCTTGGGATGTGGAACCCAATGGTCACACCATGTACCTATAAATGTATATCATTTGTTAATAATAGTGGTACTCTCCTGTTTATCTTTAATATTCTGTCGCTGCCATGTGTGTGTTTAACAGTTACATTATGAAATCTCTTCAATCTATTCACAACAGTGGTGATCGTACCAAATTATCATTTGTAATTTCATTCAAATGATAGAAAAGAACAGAATCTTTGGCTCTCTTATTAGCTAAATTTGTACCTGTGTAGGGCTGCTGGCTGGCTGGCTGTCCAAAATAGGGGCACAGTTTTCTCTCTAGGGGGGTTACCCATTTTGGTGGGTAACAGGCCCTAATCTCTTTTATTTATATTTTATTTATTCTGCAATCTAGTTGAGTCTTCTTCTAGATAGATTTCTACATCAGGGTGAAAGATTTTTCTTTTGGCTCAAAAATGCTAAATGAAAGAATAAAAAAAGGAAACAACAGGGAGAACAATAAAGATAGAGATGTTCAATAAGTTGTTACAATGGATGAGAACCAAAAGTTCTTAAGTTTCTAAATATACTAATTCAACAAAGAAGCTATAGTTTTGCATAAATTACCTGTTTGCAATCACAGGATCTGATAGAGGATCTTGTAACTGTTTTGAAACGACAACCCATGCTGTATAGAAGTCTGAAAAATTGAATAAAAGAAAATATCAGACCCAATATGCAGCTGAAAGGGAAATTGCACCTAAGAAGCAGAAGCAGCTATGTTTACCGTCATGTCACAGAAAATTCAATTCAAATTGCATAACAAAGAACAAAAATTTTGCAGCTAGTTTTAGTACAGATAAAGGTCCATTCAAGCATTTCATCAGCATTATGTTCATTTTACAGTAAAAACCATAAACATGTTGCTATACAGCTTCAAAAAACAGTAAGAGGCTTCAGATTCAGCACAATCCTCTTCCAGAAGGATACAATGTTCTTAAAATCAACTCATACCACATCACAAAATCGTACAAAAAATATATTGATGTAATGCTGTATTTTTCTTCTGAGAAACCATTTGAAAATGTCTAGCGGTTGGACAGTGCTCACAGTGATAGCTATGAATGAATGTATTATATGCAATCGATATTATGCTTGTTGACTGATATGCTGTGTGTTATTCATAATCCTTGAAATGTAATCTACACTGTAGAGGACAAAATATGATAAGGTCGCAATAAACTCTGTTGAGTATATCTAGAATTGGAGCTTCATTGCTTAAGCCAGGATGTCATAATATCCTAAATTTACTTTATTCCAGGTCACAAATCAAAGAAGCAGAAGAGTTGCCAAGACGATATCATGAACAGAGAACAAATGTGCATTTAAGCTCAAAGGTGTGAACAGTTGAACGATGATTACAGCTAATTTATCCAGAAACATGGACATCCCATTAGGAAGGAGATAATGAGACCGCAAAAACTGTTATGGTGAATTCTCCAACATTATACTCATTAGACTCGGAATATTATGGGGAGCCAAAATATGTTGTCAATGTGCCCATGCAAGACTGCTAAAAATAGAACTGTCTCAGGTTTGGAATAAAACACCACCATTGAACTCAAAACACAATGGGAAACCCAAATGTGTAATCAGAACTAAATGCGACCACTGCTAAAAATAGAATGTCCTCGGAATCTCATGAAATCATACTCATTGAATTCATCTTCCAGTGAGGAATCCAAACCCAGAACTAGAATTGACATGCAAGTATTGCTAAAAATAAAAAAATATTTACATGGCACTCTAAATTAGTTCATCGTTCATCAGATTGTAAATCTTGCATGGATTCTAAATATACCATTATCTGTGATATGTGAGTCTCCAAACAAAACCTACTAAAAATCGTAAGTGCCATGCACGTCATCCAAAGAATCCTCACCGGAATCCTGAGCTCATAAGGACTATGAACAAGTGATCAATATTGTTGGAACATCCTTGGAACTTCACCTCCTAGAAAGTAGGGAACCTGATAAAAATAGCAACTCTCTCCAATCTGTGTAAAAATGTGTCTGAATCATCATTGAATCAATCTTGTAACTAGTCTCCCTGAGAACCAACCCCCAACCTGTATTTGCATGTGTCTCTAAGCTCCAACCTGATGACATGTGCTGGTCCTTAACCCTCTATATTTGCAAAGGAAAAACTTAGGGGTTAACACTTAGATAAAAGCTTTGCTCAACAGTACCTCTGACCACGATGAGCTCCATCTGGTGCAAATTAGAGAGACTGTGCTGGAGACATCTGGCATCAATAGCAATGTTGACAGCCAAAGTACTGAGTCCTCTTATAACAGATACTTTTACTCAAGTGAGACAATGAATGATACATCTAGCAGACGAAAAATATGATAATAAGGACAGGACCTCTAGACGTGTGAAAGAGTGCATGACCTCATTAATGGGTATCATAAGATGTACCTTCATATGAATCAACAGGCACTCTAACACGAGCTCAACTGGTTTTGCAAGATATATTAAGAAAAGGTTTTTGGATTTTCACAAACAGTATACTCCACTTATGGCCAGTTTAAGGCCTTTTTCTTTAAATGTTTTTTGCTACCAAAGAAAAGCAATAAATAAGGTAACATACTTATGCCACGTAAATGTAATAATAAACCAGCTGTGCTTTTTATAAGAGAACACATTTTTTACCTACAACATCGGATTCACAAAGATGAGCCAAGCTTTCAAGACCAAGTGCTTGAACAGTTGGAATTTTGCTCTCAATGCAAGCCTGCAAATTCCACAAAAAATAAATCATGTAGGCCAGTCACATGTACTTATCATCGAAATGGGAAAAGTTAAACCATAGTCAACTGACTGTAATTTCAGATTGTCTCCTTACCTGAACAGACAAGATAATATCGACACCACTATCAGCATCCTTTTTGCACACATCTCGTACACAAGCTGCCATACTGATAAGCAGGTCCATCTCCAATTCAGAAGCTGACAGGACTTTAGGATGGAGGAGCTTCTAGAAAACCAAACAATCATACGCAGAAAAAAAAAAAAGAAAATAAGAAACAATAATAATCATGCAATACTGGAATATACAGAGCCTGAATATCATTCTCCATCTTAATCAAATTTGAATGAAGATAATAGCGGGTCCCATTAGATGATAATTTGGTGTTCGTCATCCAATCACTGTTTAACACACAGTATCTCATGTTTGGAGCTTGACCAGGATTGAAGCCATAAATGAGGAGAGAAAACATTACATAAAGAGGACAAGTTAATATAAAAAGTAAAATTCTTCAAGTTTTCAAATACCGTAAAATAGTTGAAAGTTTGTAGATCACGAATATGCCAAGATTTGAAGCAATATGAAAAAATAATAAAAAGTTTGTAAAGGTTGAAGTTACAAAGTATCAAACCATGGCATGGATAAATGAAAGGGCGATCAGGGGAGATCAAAGCATGAATAACACAGTCACACATCAAACATGACAAGAATAGGTTGAATGACTTCAAGAGTCTCATATCGAATGCAGCCAACATAATCTGCCAATAGAGAATCAAAGATTCTGACAGATAACACACGAACATAGAGTAAAGAACTGACTGACAGGAAAAAGACACGCAACAAACATTGAGAGTATTGTCAGAATGAGAGTATTTTGTTGTGTTTGCTAATGTTCCACCAAGTTTTTGGTAGATAGGAAAAGAGGGGCATTGAGACATGTACCCAGTACAACAGGAGAGACCCCCAAAACATCAAGGGAGAGCATGGTAGGTCAGAGATACACACTAACAAATGGGGCACCACACCTAATGTACAAAAGTATTACCAAAAAAATATTTAAAAATAGTTGGAATGTTTTCATCAATGATTACTTATCAATAACAAACAATGAATCAAAAATAGGCTGCATTTTAAAAACACACTTAAACTATCATATATGAATGCAACAACATCCCGTGCGCTTGGAAACCAGCCTCTCCAACAATTTGCAGGTGGATATTACTGTGAAATCAACAAAAAATCACCACTGTTACAGGTATCCAGCCACTGTTCCAGAAAGAAATTCCCAAAAATCCTTTCTGTTACAAAATTTCACCCCAAACCATGCCAAAAATCCAACCTGGAATGCCTCTTCAAAATGCTCATTGTTGAATCCAATGAAAAAAATGTCAAGAATCTTATGATGTTATGACTTTTCAACCACCAAGCTTCACAACAAATTAGGTCGCGCCACCCCCTTCCCCCAACAAATTAGTATGGGGGTATGGGTCATCCTCACTGCCCCACTACCCTTACTCCTTCACATCTAACCACTCCAATGTCTCCTTCGTAGCAAGCCTCTAGGTTTCCCCTTGTGGCACTCAAATTGTCAAAGTTCTGGGGAAGCGGAAGTACTAACTTTTTCAAGAAGGATCAGATTACATATCAGCAGTCCATGTGTCATGGTCATCCGATTCTGCAAGTTATATATTGTAAATGATCTTAGTAAACATTGAGTCTATGTAACAACTTAGGTAAGCCTATAATTTGATGACAAATTCCATCTTAGGAGGTTTTTTAACCTCACTGATTACCTGTGTTTTACGACATGGCTAATCAAAAGAGGTTTTTTCCCTCCAGCTTAAACCCCCAAAGCTAGAGTGGAATTTATTGTCGAATTATTAGGTGAGTCCTAGTGTTTTAGTCAAGTCTAATGTAAAAGTGGTTTGGGAATAATGTAAGCTAATTGGCTAAATTATTTTATTACAAATCACTTGGTTTACTAGATCATATTGTGTCGCAGATGGGTTATGTGTCTTGAGGGTCTAAGATGAATGTGTATTCCCTCTTTAAGTCTTGTAAATGAAAAATCATATGTATTAGAGGGTTGGAAAAATAATTAATCCCCTCATATGTAAATTAATTAATTTTCCTGGCAAAATGATATTTTTTTTGGTAAGATTTGGTAGGACTCTCTGATTTTCATGTCCATTACATACCCCACTACGGGGGAAGGGTAGCCCAAAATTTGAACCCAAGACTTCCGGTTCGGTGAGACTTCATTTCCACGGCCACTGCCACTTGAGCTACCCCATGTGGACCGTCTGGCAAAATGATATTTAATCCTAAGCCAGAAAATTAATTAATTAGAGTCAAGTTAAATTGTCTTAGGAAAATAAATTCTCCAAATGGAAAAATTCGTGGGTCTTAAAAGGGTCAATTTTTAAAGGTCCTCCACCAAGAGCATCTTGTATTTCCCTGAAAAATTTAGACCCTTGGGCCTTAGTGGTTAAGTCAAAGTCAAATTTTTGAGAAAATTAGCTCAAAATAATTAATTTTGAGCTAATTAATATGGAATTAAATGATAAATTCGAAAATTTCTCAAAAATAAAAAATCAAAGGTCAAGATTAAGAGATCTTGAAGTGTTTATCAACGGCCAAGATTATTTTGACAAGGATCAAAGAAACTAGCTGTTATTTTTCCATTTGGAGAATTTATCTATAAATTAGAAAGTCGGGTTTGCTGCTAAAGCATTTTTGTAAACTATTGTCCTGCTAGGAACTACTTTTTCTACCATAATAAAAAACTTAGTGGTGCAACTTGAGGTGTTCTTGTTTCGTTGATTTGTAGTATGTATTAACTATGGGCTCCCTATGTGGTGCTTTATGATTATTATTTTGAGATAACACATAATGTTTGCAGATACTCTATCCTTAGTCTCCAAGTTCACATACTGTGAGCAAGTGCTACTTTGCTTGGATCTCTAGTTTTTATATGGTGGATTGAATCTTCACTTGGGCTATAGTGATCATTAACTTTTCTCAAGTGTTTTAACCATTGTTTCAAGGAAAGAATATTATAAAAGTTATTTTTTCAAAATCCATTTGAAAACCCATGTATATTTTGTAAATAAATTTATAAATTTACATTGAAAATTATTTTTCTAACTTGGGTTGGGGCTTTTAGATTAATTTTGTATATATTTGGGGTTTCAGTGTCTCTATTTTCATTTTTGCAGGTTAGAGCAAGGAGTTAAGAGGAAGAAGAGCTAGATCTAGGGCCTTGAGGGTAAGATCTAGTCTCTTGGAATTTTCTACAGGGTTTCCACGAAGGAATTTTCAAAAAATCAAAGAGCTGAAGCATAAAAAAGAAATTGGAGCAAGAGTTTCAAACTTTTCAGGGCTTCTAGCCCTGGTTAAGCCCTCCTTAGCCTCAGCATCTGTCCTTATGCCCTCTTTGTCTTGGTTTAGGGCCTCTTTTAGGCCTTGTCGTGGGTTTTGAGGCTTCAGCCTCCCTCCTCCTTTCTCCTCGGCCCTCCTAGGCTTGATGTTAGCCCCTCCTCTTGGCTTCCCTCTTATCGGCCTCCCTCCCTTTCATCCTCCTCTTCTAGCCTTCTCGGCCCCCTCTCTTCCTCTCAGCCCTCCTCTCATCCTCTTCCTGCGCCGCAACCCTCTAATGGCTTGTGGCTCCCTTGTGGAGCCTTTAGGCCTTAGGTATTGGGTATTAGGTTATAAAACAATAAACTCTTCTCAAGTATATTGGTGGCTTGCATAGCTATCTTCGACATACTATCCTTATGTTCAATCCTACTAACTTGGATGAAACCCATGCTCAAGCTACTCATCTTAAATCCAAGGGGAAGAATGTTCATGGTGATTTCTCGAAAGGAAAAGGCAAAGGAAAACAAACAACCACTGTCAAGAAAGAGGGTGAAAATCCTACATGTACTCATTGTAAGGACATGCTAACACTAGATGTTGGAAGCTGCAACCGGAACTGTGACCCAAGAAGTTTGGAAAGAAAGGAAAACAAAAGACTATTGCCACAGTTCAACAAAATCTTAGATCTAACTTACGTGAAGAAAACAAATATCACAACTATAGGAGTGCAAGGTATATCATCATCTTCTCATGCTAGTTCTAGCTCTACTATTCAGTCTCCTAATTCTAAAATTAAATATGATGAACGAAAAGGAGGTGAGCTTTTCCATATCAAAGTCACCACAAAGCATACTAAAGTTGACACACTCATTGATTGTGGTTCCCAAGTAAAACCCATATTTGAATAAATTGTTAAGAAGTTAAGCTTGGAAACAAAACCTCGTGTAAAACCTTACCCTTTGGGATGGGTGTGTGATGATGCAAAACTACAAGTAACTAGACAATGTAAACTCAAATTTGCAATCACCTCTAACTTTATAGATGAGGTTGAATTAGATGTAGTGCCACTTGAAATCTATGGATTTGTGTTGGGTATCTTGTATCTTTATTTCCAAAAAGCCATATTCTACAGAGAGGAGAACAAATGCCATCTATTTAAATATGGAATTGAATACAATTTGAGAGTCCATCACATGAAGGCCAACCTATAAATGAAGAGACTTATAAATGCTAGCAAGAATTTTGTCCTCATGATTGTAAAGGCTAAGTATGTTGATAAATCCAATGCTTTTAAGGTATGTGATCCTATGCTTTAAAGATAAATTACTTAAAGTTATTTCTACTTAAGATGAAATGTTTCAAGAACCTGAAGGGTTGCCTACAAAAAGAGAGATATAGCATGAGAGACAGTTGCAGCAACACGCCCCACTTCCTAACATTGGTATGTACAGGTTACCAATATTGGAGAATATAGAGATCAAGAAGCAAGTTCAAGAATTTCTCGACAAAGGAGTCATTAGACCAAGTACCTCTCCATGTGGGTCACCTATTGTATTGGTACCAAAGAAAGATGGTACATGGAGGACGTGTGTAGATTTTCGAGCATTAAACAAAATCACGGTGAAAAATCATTACCCTCTTCATCAAATTGATGACTTGTTAGATCAATTAAAGAATGCAACATATTCCACTAAGTTATACCTAAGAAGTGGTTTTCATCCAATAAGAATTGTTTAAGGTGATGGGTGGAAAACCACTTTTAAAACAAAATAGTAATTATTTAAATGGTTGTACCCTCACCTCTTTCATCAGTAAACCAAACTTTTGGTGGTCTAAAAGCTTACAGTCAACAAGATTGATCCAAGTGGATCCTCGTGATTGACTCAAATTAATGTCTTCAAATGTTGATGCAAAGGTCGCCCTATCAAAGAGCTCATCGAGAGCTTCCAAATATGCTTGAATGAAGTCAAACAGACATCGTATGAGAAAGTTATGGTGCTTTGATGTTTTTGAGGAACAGGCAAAAGATTGCAATGGTGTGACACGTGGCAGCACAACAAACAATACAATTGCTGACAAGTGGTATGACAAGAGTATGACACGTGGCAGTGTCCACTGACGAGGCTGACAAGTGGCAGGGTAAGTCAACAGGATGAGGCAGTGCTAACATGGTTGTAACAATAGTAGGTGACTAGGTAGATTATATCGCAGACACATGGCCCAATCATTCACTGCCACATGGTAGCCCGAGTTAGGAAAAAATAGTCTATCATCAATGGAATGATTGGGGGGGGGGAATCGTGTTGGAAAATCGAGAGGCTTCACGATTTAATTAGATTTTCCTTTCTTTGATAACTACTTGTGAAATTAGTTGGTTTCTTATTTATTTAATTATATTCTTCTTCATCAAACAATTATCAAAACGTAAACATAAAGATCACAAGAAAACAAAGAACACAAGATATAAGTTCCAAGCCAGGACAAAACCCCTCCAAGGGGAAAACCCATGTTAGAGTCGGTCTAGTAGTCCTCCATCAGCGATCAAAACTCTTTGCATTTTGCATAAGTAGGTGTCTCATCAGTGTCATCTCACTGCATTCCATTAGGCATGCCATAACCCTGATGGAGGAGCTGGTGTCTTTATTCCCCTCTTGGCACTGCTGGATCAAGTTGTTTCAGTCAATAAACTATATCAAAGTTGTTTGTCTTGTCTTGAGGTCAAAAGTCTTAGTTCTAGGGTTTAGGTCCAGTTTGTCTTCAAGGTCATGTCTCTAAAGTCAATAAATGCCCAGCAGGTCAGAGGGATGATTATCAAAGTGTTTCTTCAAAAGATTTCATCTTGTACAGTTAATTTTTACCTTGGATTTAAAAACCCTGTTTTTAAAGCCAAGGTCATTCCTCAAAATTTTGTAAAAATTGTAAAAATTCAAAAATTCTTCAAAAGTCAGCATGCAACCCTGGTCCCCTTTGCCAAGAGTCCTCAGAAGCTATCCCTGCAAAAATTTTCAAGAAAAAACATCAATTCAACCAATTTCAGGACAAAAGGAAACCAAAAAGTCAACAACATTCAAAATTTAAAAAGTGTCATGAAAAACATTAGAAAGAGGGTTTTGACATGAAATAAATTCAAACCAAGGCTATAAAGTCTCTCTCTCCCTCCATTAAGCTTCATTGTGCCTTCAAGCAATAGAGAAAATCATTTTCAAGAGCATTTGGGCGGAATTGCAGAGAGGAACCGTGCGCGACCTCTCCACAGCTGTGCACGACCTCTTGGGTGGGTGCGACCTCTCCAGAGGGTTCCAACAGTTATAAAAATACAAGGGCACGACCTCTTGGGAGTGCGTGACCTCTTGGGCTCTGTGCGTGACCTCTCAGGCAGCAATTGGTTATAAACTTGAAAAAGACCCTAAATCTCCTCAAGCTTGTCAGGTAGGCCTTCAGTCATGTAAATTATGGTTTGCTAAGCTTGAAGAAGATCATGATTATGTTTTCAAAGCCTTCATTTTCAAGTAAAGAATCCATGTGCTTTTGCTTGAAATGTCAAAGTTGCTAGGGTTTGTTTTGCTGTTTTAAGGTATTCCTTTTCATTCCTATTGTTCCTACATTTTCCCACCTCTCATTTTTTACTCCCTTATCACTGTTACTTAATTGTTGGCATTATGATGCATGTGTTGTACTTGATGGCAACCCTCTCATAGAAGATCATCTCACTTGTATACATTCAGATGAATCTACAGAAGAAATATCAGATGTGATACAATGCATGGGTTACTGGACAACAAAAAGGGATCAGATGACAGTTCACAAGTAAGCTTTGCCATCAAGTCCAAAGGGGGAGATTGTTGGCATTATGGCTAAAGTGTTGTCCTTGATGGCAACACCCATTCAGGTGAT